>BGPT01002116.1:79257-127442 GCA_003297045.1 Symbiodinium sp. clade C Y103 | reverse complement strand
AGCCTATCAGCCAAACATTGCAGGACAAAAGAGTCACGGCATCAAATGATCAAGTCAAAGGTAACTGCACATGTCAGACCAATCAAGCTAGAATCGCACCATGAGTTGGATGGATTTCATGAGTGGCTCTGAACACACCCCATATACCAATATATTTTTTACAGGAGAATGCCATGTTCTTGGGTTTGGTAAACCTCCAGCAGGTTAGGTGAACATCTATGGTTGAAACCAATCTTTTCCCATTAAATTATGGGCCAGTGAGAGGAGAGGGTCGGGATAGTTGAAGAAACCCAGAAGTCTTTCTTCTACAACCTGCCTTGGCTCAGGACAAATGGGCACCATTTTATTGGATTGAACTGATTGACCCCAAGCCACCGATGGGTTCCGCCCACCACTTCCCAACGATGTTCACGTGGAAATGCAGTTCACACAAAAATCTAGTACAATCACACCCCGGCTGAAAGGGGTGAGAGTCAAAGTTGCAGTAAATCTGTATCGACACTATACACAACAAGGAGTCATGCTGTGTACTAGAGGCCGCAGGATATCCCCTCAGGATTCATCAAATTCATCAACTATTGTCAGCTACATTGATGGGTCTAACATGCTCTAAATGAACCAGGTAGTCTTTGCAATTATGAAAATTGCTCAGTAGGTAATGCGATAAGAGCCTTACCCCTTCAGGACACTCACAACCTGAGGGATCCAGAATGATCTAAGAATCTAGAATCAGCAAGCGACCTCCCCAAGCCAAACAAATGTAGCACTCACTTTTTAGTTTTTGGGAATGGATCAACATATCTCAAACTTTGCTGCCCAAATGCGCTCTGTCTACTGTTGGATTAAGAGGAACATGCTTAAAATCATGGGGATTCGAGTAGCTCTTCCCAAAGGTAACCCCAAAAATCCCCAAAATAAGAATTTATGAAGGGCTAATTCCCCACCAACCAGCACATACAAAGGCGAATCTTGACCAGTACCATTGGGCTATCCCAACCTATTGGGGGTATTACCATGGTTATACCAAGTAATCGCCCCAAGCTCCCCCCCAGCAGACAATCGAAAGATTTCGTCATACCAAGGATGCCAAGGGACTGTGCCATTACTGCCGAGACGGCTGTTGAGAATCACCAAGCCTCTAGTGGCAAGAGGATTCAATCGGAAGGTCCTAACCCTCCGAATCATTCCCACATCCCCTTGGAAATTCAGTCTTGGCTTCGGCCGAAACGGATGCAGTGGTGGTAGGTCTTGAATTTATTCAGGTTTGGGAAGACCCCACTCCAGGTCCAATTTCACTACGGTACTAAAAAGGACTGGATGTGAATTTGGGATCTGGAAACCCGTCTGGTTTTCCAATGTGATGTGCTCATCCGAATAAATTGGCGACACAATGGCATCGCATCTAGAACCTGACCTACTTGCTTGCTATGTCAATAGGAAGAGTAGATACATATATTTTGCATATTATATATGCACATCAATCTATATGCTGGTTTATATATATATATATATACATAGCCAT
Organism: Symbiodinium sp. clade C Y103; assembly: GCA_003297045.1. Taxonomy (NCBI): domain Eukaryota; class Dinophyceae; order Suessiales; family Symbiodiniaceae; genus Cladocopium; species Cladocopium sp. clade C. The sequence continues at coordinate 125,920 of BGPT01002116.1, read as the reverse complement.
CTTGAAATACAGTCGGTGTACCTTACGCTTACCAACCTGACATGGTTCCCAGCGGTAGGAAATCTGTCCCGTTCTTCACCAAGGCAGGCGCCTTTGGACAGGATGTAGAGAATCCTCACCGCCACTTGCCGGGGAGGACTTGGCCCGGGCATATGTAAATGTATCTATAGCAGATACATATAGAACATGAATATCAAAAATTTATCATGATATACCTAAAATAGAGGAAATATATATATATATGTGTGTGTGTGCCGTAATGTACATGTACAAAAATAAAGACAATTGGCCCTAACATTCATGATAGAACAATAGATAACAATAGACCATGGCCTCCAAGGCAGTCTCATCTCTATCATCGGCCCAGCGAATAAAAATAAACATTTCGTACACCACCAGCAAGTCGCAAGAATAGTATCGGGTTGTGTCCGCAATTCGGGTCGTAAATCATCTGAAGTCGGCTGTTTGTAAGGAAAACAAATAGCCGAATCCCTGTGGAGGGCGTCTTCAGCGGCTATCACCCAAATCAGCACCACTTGGAGCCCCCCATATTTTTTACAACGACTGAAGAGAGAGAGATATATATATATATATTTATAATATTGTATATATATCTATATATATATATATACCAACAACATCTCGGAACAGACATGCAAACATACTAGTCCCTTCCCCCCTAATACTAAGCCCCCGAGAAACCACGATTTAGATCCACATCTTGGGATCCAGCACGACCTGTCGCTTGGACATGCTCTGTTGGCTCCGACAGCCAAGGTGCTGCACGTTTCCGAAGCTCTCACGCTGCGCAAAGGCACCGCAGATCAGCTGCCGCGAGGTGTCCGCGATGCAGGCGCGGAAGGATTCGGTGTCGAAACCTGCGGACAGGCGGTCGAAGGTGTGAAGAAGTGAAGTCTCAAAGCCACGATGGATGGGGCACAGCAAATGTTAGAAGACATGTATAGTATAAACTCAATGTAATATAAGACAAAACAATATGGTTTTAAAACCAAAAAACTCTTAAAACTATATAATAAAACATTGCATAGTATAATGCATGCAATAAACTATGACAAAATTAGTTTAATTCATATATAAAATAATTTCATATGATATTATGATATAATATATCAAAAATACACGATGCTATCGTATGACAAAATAACATATAATATAATACGATTTTGGAGAGTCTCTATATAGATAATATCATAGCATAGTAAATACGTTGTCTGGATCATCAAGTAGTCACAAGCTGTCTGATTAGGCTGTTGCCTGTGTCTTGCAGATCGCTCAAAGACCTTTGACCAGAAACGTTCACTGCAGGATAGTGTGACTTGCAACACCGTCAAGAAGCACAAGCACAAGAACTAGAACTAGAACAAAATCAACAAGAACAAGAATAACATCAACAAGAACGACAACAACGACAACAACAACAACAACAACAACAATTAACAACAAGAAGAACAACAAAATAAGGAACAAAAACAAACACAAGAACAACAACAAACAACACCAACAAGAACAAAATCAAGAACACGAACAATAATTTTAACGATAACAAGAACAAGAACACAACCACCACCAAGAACAAGAACATGAACACGAACACGACCACGACCACGACCACCACCACCACCACCACCACCACAAGCAACAACAACAACAACAACAACAACAACAACAACAACAACAACAACAACAACAACAACAACACAACCACAACCACAACCACAACCACAACCACAACCACAACCACAACAACAACCACAACCACAACCACAACCACAACCACAACCACAACCACAACCACAACCACAACAACGCCAACAACAACAACAACAACAACAACAACAACAACAACAACAACAACAACGAGAAGAACCAACACGCACAATAAATCATCAACACGACCTCAAAACACACCCCAAACGGAGTCAAAATTGATCAAACATACAGTATTGTGCAATAGTATGCAGTAGTAAAATCCAGAAACGTGATGAATCAGATAATGGCTTTAACTTACACAGCATGTGGGATCCAAACCCTACGTTTGCCCTTGAAAGATCTCACATATCCTCTGACATGCTCAAATCCCTGCGTAGGGCCACAGTTTTCTAAATTTACTTTCCAAAACAAAAAAACTCTGAAAAATCCTGAAACCCTAGAACATCCGAACCCTACAACATAAAACCCGAAAATCCTCAATCCTGAAACCATCTGAAACCTGTCAAGTCACCTTTCGAGTCCAGCATCTCCATATGGCTGATGAACTTGGCAAAGAAACTCACCTGGGCGAAATTTGGTGCCTCATGGCTTTTACAAGGGGTGAAGCGAAGATCACACTGGAAACCATGTTTTTTTTTTTTTTTTCTGGGGAAAACCCATGGTTTCCCTACGAAGCAGGGGGTTCCTGCCATTGTTCCCTAAATCGAATGACATATCCGTGCGACACACAGGGCAAATCCAAGAGATGTTTCGAGGCCTGGAGATGGAAATAGACCCTGCGATTTGACAGCTGGGACTAGGGCCATTCTTTGAGATTCTTTTGAATGTCAAGTTGGGATATGCGGGTTCGTGCATTTCCTTGCCAGCTGGAATTGCGTGCACTCCATGAAGAGATGGCAGGGAATACTGGGGTGAGCTTGGAATTGGAAAACAATGTTGGCTGATGTCTAGTGTCGGGAAGTGTGTGGCAGTATCATGTCAAAGTGAGGTTTTTGGGATGCCTTCAGAACCACTTCCATGTGTGTCAAACACATTGGTTGTTGATCCTTCTGAGGCTGAATAGATGTAGATATCTTCCCTTCAAGTAGCTCATTCGATTTCGTCTAGTGAGCCACGACATGTCGAAAATGATCAACAACGATGGCATACATGAGATGTTTCAACTACCTTTGAAGGTGGGTGAAACCATGTCTAAGTCAATAGTTGCTTCTTGGATCTTCTTGGATGTTGGTTAAAATGTCCGTATACGTGTAGGTGGGGTTCTGAAGAGCGGTACATTTCGGAAGGGGGGTCTGATAGAAGGGCTAAAAAAGCATTGGTTAACCCCTTCTTCCGACTTCAAAAAACCATTCAGAAACCAATTGCCCTAATTGCCCTCTGGCCCCTTAAGCTATGGAAAATCACCATTTTTGAGGGGTAAATCATCATTTTCATCATCTATTAGCCATGGCTTCCATCGGACAACCAGGGGGTTTTCCGATCTCGCCCTCAGCATCGGCAGAGTGGCTTTCTGAATCCAAGGCAAATTCCTTAGTGGCTCCACCAAGAGGGGGAAAATTCATGTGATCCCAATGTTGAATGTTGAGGATCGTGGATTATAGTATGACTATCATAATCTCCTTGTGTTCACCACGAAATCATCGTGATATCAGCACAATATTCCCACTACATTCCCATGATAGTGGATTATAATATAATCTCATCTCCATGAAACGACCCAGTCGAACCCTCTTGGGGGAAGGGATTACTTCGACATGAACACAGGAAATGAATCGATCCCTCTCAGTTCCCTTCTTGCCTATCTGTCCTACCCCTCACTTCAACATTTTTCATTATCTTCATGGTTTACCTCTTGCCATTCATGTTAGATTAACGCAATGGTCCAATTGCCAATGGTTCATCTATATCAACATGTATATATACTGTATATACCATATTTTAGCATCATATACGGCCGTATATCGGTATATCCAACTACTTGTCTGCATATCGAGCTATGCATGTGGCTAACTCAGACCGTAGTCAAGATGTGCATGCGCGCCCGCAGTTTCACCTGCTAATTAGTGAAACACGCAAAAGGGGACAATCAAAGACTGAAAGTTGAAAAGTAACAAACCTATAATGTTGGGAGACGTTGAATGTTCACCTCCCTTCGCAGGCACCAGTAAAAAACTCCGGACGTTTTGTTTATGCCCTGCCACTTCAAACAGCCTTCGGAATTCTCGCGTTTCAGACTCTTTCAGACAATAAATATTCTGTCCTTCTTTCTTTCTTTCTTTCGATGCTTGCGCCCTGTGCGCCCGATAAAGCAGGTACGGCGGAGCAGTGTCCATGGAAAAATTACGCACCGGCCAGGCTGATATATCAAATATATGTACAAAAAATGCACCGCGCATGAAAGAAAGAACGGAGGCGCCCATGCAAAGTCAAGCACATGTGTCTCACCAACAAGACGCATGTGAAACAAAAATTGCATCATCATCATCATCATCATCATCATCATCATCATCACTGCAAAACTTGAAATCAAGATTACTGTATTTCGCACTTGTGCCCGAAATCTCGCAGCTGATTGCACCCGGTTTCCAAGTTGGGCTGCCCGGTAAATGTCTTTCCACTTGCCAGAGGGACCTGAAGACCTGTTACCCTGGGTGCCTCTTCATCACCCTTCAGAAAAAACGCGTCGAAATCCACCGGCACAAAAAGAACACTGTAAATGTAAATTAGTTATACATTTAAAAAAACAGCACAGAAATTGGTGTGTGTGTGTGTAACTTTGCAAGGTGTCCTCTTTGTTGATACAGTTTATGATTCTCCCATTGCCACCTTGGAATCTACAAGAGACAAAGGTCTCAAAAACAAATCACAAAATCCTGAGGAATCTTTGATGACGAGATTCATCTCGGTGCAAACTTCTGATTGGAGCTGAGGGCTCATGTTAGTGAGCAGTTTTTGCCGAACCACCTGAGGAGCAGCTGGGCTAGCCGGCTCGTGGTTGAATTACCCAGCTGGTCCCCAAGAAGGAACTATTTGGACCCTCTTTGAAGACATTTGACAGTTTTTGATGGCTAATTAATTAATTACTTGTAGGGTCTACATAGGTATGTGGATCTGTGTGGGTCAACATTCCGGGTGGGATGGAAACAACATGATATGGACTACAGAAAAGAAACATGCCAGCAAGAACCAAACAAGCCTTGGGAAGCCACAGTTACCAGGGACTGATTCTGATGGGGGGAACAGCACAACGCACCCTGAGTCGCAACCGCTGCTGAAATCCTAACTTCTGGAGGCTCTATGCAAGTAATTACCTGCGAACCTTTGAAGAAGCTGTTGGGGGGGCTGGTTAGTGGTTTCAACCCTGAAACATATGAGTCAGTTTTCCACATCATCCTCCCAGGGCTTTCTTGTCAAACATCGTTGAAACCAGCAACGAGCAGGATATACCCCTATCCCGTGAGGCCAATGCAATTCAAAAAAAAAAGGAAACTGATTGATTTTCTCAACCATGGCAATTTGAATTTGGGGTACCCTATTTTCATTCAAACACCAACAAAAAAACAACAACATGCGCAATATCTGGGGGAGAAAAACCACTTCCCGCTTAGTCTTACTGATCCCAGAGCTTCGACATCTGCAGGACAGCCGTGGCCAAGTGGCATACTGCGATTGATACCGGTTCTGCCTCAAGCGCTGCTGGAACCCGCTGTGCCAAGAGGCAGAAGATTCAGCCAACCCAGCAAAGGTGACTAAACGAAAAAAAAAAGGCTTGACTTAAGGCGCCATTAAGCACCAACAACATCACAACATAGGAGCTTTAAAACCATCTATTAATGGGGGGGTCATCTTTGCCGGGGATCGGCTGGATCGATGACTAATGCACTGTATATTCATCTACTTACTGATAAACAAGACCTTCATTGGATTGGGTTGACGGAAAATCTACAGGAAAGCCCAATCGGAAAATCATGGAAATCCTTCAGGTTTCCCAGAGTTCACCCACTTTTCCCCAGGAATTGTCCATGTTTTTTCCCAAGAAACCATAGATTCCCCAGCCGCTTTCCCCAGCCGTAGCAGCCATACCAGGTGACAGGAAGAAACTGCGAAGGCGACGTCTCAGGTCATGGGGCAAGCCTTGCTCCTGTCAAAAAGAATGGGTAATCCCAGGGTTTCTTAATGGTCAATTAAAATTGAGTTACTAATGGATAGTCCCACTTACAGTAGTACCTGTATTTTAAGATGATGTTCTTTTCTTGTTATGGTTAATCCCACTGAGTAACTGTATTCTGACTATGTTCGTAATCCCAGGCTACGGGATAATATTGTAACGTCTCTGTATTGTTCAAAGATCCCACTTGGATGTTCAAAGAATCTGTATTGTCATGTATTTTCAAATAATCCAACCTAGTAACTAGACCTAGTAACTGTTTAGTGATTTAGTGAGGTTATAAGCCCTGTACATACAGGTTTGTCTGAAACTAGTGGTTAATCAACATGTTTCCTTATTACAGTAGATAGGGGATGCACGAATTATGCTCTACATTTGGCCAAACCAAGCTATTCACATTAGAATGCAACACTGGCAAGGACAGAAACAAAAGACATGCTGACCCAGGTTGGCCATATTGCACTGCAAGGGTCACGTGGATCATTGCATGAACCATCTTTTCTTGTTATCAGATTTGCAGGTGATTTACATTCTGGTAATTTAATAGTTTGGTATTCACAACATCCATTTAGTTGCATGATGTACCTAGTGATTTTCCATAGCAACCTGTCAAACTAGAGGCTATATCCATTAAATCACATGAAATCCCATTCAATCATCTCGAAACCCACCATTCCGTTCCACGATTGATATACCTCCGAAACACGGTGATTTTCAATGCGAACGTGGCGGCCTGCATCATCCGGTTGAGGCTATTCATCTTCTTCCGGAAGGCCTGGTTCTCAGCGTTCATATCCTCAGCGCCGTGACAAAAAAAAAAAAAAAAACTGGAAAACTGAAGGCCCCAGGGATGGTGTCATATAGTGAACGTGTTGATATCAACATGTACAGAGTATAGAAAACAACAAACAAATCCCATGAACAAATCAAAGTTGGTAGGTTCAACTTTCGCCTTTTTCAACTCTTGTGACATACCCACATGTCACATGACATTCAGTCACATAAAATTCAAAGGAGAACATGTTAAAGAAAATGATGCACAATCACAATTGCACAGTACACAAAGATATAATTTATATATTCATTTGTATATACATAAATAAATAAATACAGTAGATATATATATATATATATTATACATGTATTTGGATGTACGTATATACATATAGAATGTTGAATGCAAACATCTACGGTTAGTTCTAGTATGTTTCAGTGCTCCAACCAGCCCTTTTCGTTCGCCGGGGCGCCGAAGAAATTGCACAGACTTCTCCCAGAATCTGCGCCCAGCAGAGCCCAGCAACCAGCACAATCACCTCACCAGGACTGCGGCCAGGCAACGGACAATGGTGGATGGACAGTGGGACAAAAAATGGTGGAAAAATGGTGGTGTAACATGGCTTAACCATGAAACATTGGGAACCAATGGTGGTATAACATGGCAATGGTTTAACCGTCATCCATTGGGAAAAAAATCGTGGTTTAGATATGTTTAGATTGGTTTAGCATGGCATGGTTCATAATTTGCTGTGGATTAGCTATGGATTTCCCGGGGATGGGCTTTAAATTCATGGCTGTGTGTTTTCATGGGGACTTTCAAAAAATAAACCATTGCATTTCTACCATTTCATCCGCATAGAATGGGTGGTTCAAGAAACCATAAGAAACCATATATTCAATGCACCATGATTTCCCACCAACGTTCAACACTTAGATGTTGGCAATGTTGGCACAATTGGCAACGTGGTCGACTTGTAGCCCCTCAAGAAATCGGATGCATTGGGATATCCCCCAGTCACTAAACACTCAGCTAATTCTGGCTACTTCCAAGTGGGCTCCCTAAATTAGAACACCCCATGTTTCAAGGTCTGAAACATGATACTCCTAGGACTCCTACATAGCCAGCCAGGTTTCCATGTGTGATTCCCGGGGTCATATGATTCCATCTCTCTAGCTTGCTGCATACCATGTATACCCACTTCTCGGGGCTTCCCGGACAAATACACCAAGTCACAGTGCAAACAATGCGCTCCAAGATGTTCTTGGGGCCCAGGTCACCATATCCTGCAATTTTTTTCGGCTCTGAAGCCTGATGACTGAATGCTGAGCAAGAGTCTATAGACACATCTAGACGCATCTAGACACAGCAACAACTTCAGCTCATCTACACCATTGTTTTTGTTTTTTTGCAGCTTCACAAATGGATCAAGGCACAATTGAGTCTTCTGAGAATATGGTACCTCTAAATCCATTGGTTAACCATCATATTTCCCATTCAATGGCCATTTTGAAGGTATACCCCATTTTCAGACAACGTACCCCAGCGTCTGTACCGAGCCTACCGAGGTCATAGTGTAGCCTCAGGGTGTGTCTGAAGCAATGGGAAACGATGGGAAGCCATTAAATCTACGGGTGAATCATCATGTTCCCCCATTTGATTCATGGCATTTTGGGGCGCGATTTTCGGACCCGCATATATATCATCCAGTTTTAAAAAATGGATTCAACAACATGTCGGGCTCGCGGGATACCAATAACGATTTGAACCAAATGGGGGGAACCATGGGAAACTAATTTATAGTCACCATCTCAAATTGGGGGCAATACCTTTTGTGTTTATCATGTGTTTTCTTTGTTAATGTTGGTAAAACAATAATAAACCATCCCCAAAATCACCATAAATAGGTGGTTTATTATTGTTTCATCCACATTACTTACATTACCCCTCTTTCGCGCTAGCTGGGATGATTCAAAATGATCCCCAAATGACTGCTTGCTGCGGATGGGGACTGTCGTTGGGTTTACTACGTTACCCGCAACCATAAAAACGTGGCTGTCACCCCCTGCCAAGTGGACAAGCAAAAACAGATGGGACAATCTGGTATGGATAGGTTGGACATTGTCAGAGGATAGCCATTGAAATCCATTGAATGATAACCACTATGGACCATGATAACCTTAACTATGGGTCAAACATGCCCAATGACTCAGATCTATGCATGGTCTGGCGGAAATATTCCAGCCTTCACGCAGTTGCGTCAACCGGGATTTATTTCGATTTGTTGGACCGTCGGCTGCCAAGGTGCTACAAAAGTAAAAGGAAGCAATGTAGACCCTGAAGGGGCTGTCCCGCGTCCTGAGAAGCTCCGGCTTCATCTGATCTGCAGTGCAAATCTGGGTGGATTCTTTTTTTTTTAACCAGGGCCTTGCGGAAAGTTTCTCCTAACTTTCTAGTTAGACAGAAACAAAATTATCTGACCAGCTCACAAAAGTTGGAAACTTTGAAAAACTGGAACTCCCCCAAATCATGCTATAACTGGCTATAACTATAAGAAATGTAAAGGTGCTTCCTGGATGGTCCTTCCTGGCGCTCGCCTCTCCCTGGCCCACAAGTCTCCACGAGTCTCCCGTGGTGTCAAGCGTCTCAATGCCGAATTCTCGATCTGCCGCTTGAATCTCATCGATCCATTTCGGCACCTCCCGCACCTGAGGCCGTATACATTTGGGATGGCTGCAAGTACTGATGTTGGCAATGTTTTGGATCGTATTGGGGATGGACTTTTGTACTGTCGTCCATGTCCAGCCCGCGCTGTAATCTAGATGATCTCAGCTGGCGCGCCAAAGGTACCCCCCCAACTTAGGCTGTATAGCGCACACCCTTGTTGAAGAGGTGATGATGGGCCTGTGAAACCCACATCTATATGACAAATGAAATAATTACAAAAAACAAATCACTGACCTGAGTTGAGACCATTTTGGGATAGTTGACCCTCCGCACCATCATTCCAGTGAACGTCGGCATATAGAACCTGGCCGCATACAGAACCACCCTTTGGGGATTTTGGGGCATCTTTGACAGGGAAACTGACCGATGATAAGCCATTGGCTTTGCTCTCTACCACTTTTTGGACAAAACCTATAAATCTACACTCATATGCCCTGTGACTTTGGACGTTGTTTCCAGTTTTCTAGCGGCATTGGATGGGAACCGATGTTCAGATTAGCCTTTCACATTTGTCGGGTCCATGTTCAACCCAAAATCTAGGAATTAAATATTGAATGTTCTTCTTGCATTTCCAACTGGCTTGAATATTCCCAGAAGATTTCAGATCGTCCCAATTGGACTCGACTCAAATCGCCAATCCAACCCTTCAACATATCATCAATCTCAGCCCAAAAAATAAGCACACGGCTAGTCTTACCCAAACACTCCCAGGGTTTCAGAAACTGCCCCCGAAAACACAGATGGTGAATTCATGTCAACTCTACGTCACAGTCCACCATTGTGGAGCCAAGCGTCGACGCCGCCGGCCAAAGTCGCTTCGTCGTCCACCTGGAATGACATAAGAAAACCCGTGATGTTCCGTGTTTTAGTCTGTCATATGGCTATGGCTCAAAATTATGGTACCAAAAATTGTCATTTTTAATGGTAGATTAACATACACCAACCAACTATAGGGTTAATAATTTTGAGCCATACCCATATAGTTCGATTATACTTAGTGACTCAGTACAGTAGCCACGTACCAACTTGGACCCATTCCTAAAAATATTGATATCTCGCAGTCAGTTTAGCATTGGCAAAAGCTGCTGTCCGTTCATGATCTCTCTCCATCACCCTCCATGGGAGTGATATATTATATATACAGAGATTTTATATGATTTAATGTTCCTATGATAATTATTCATAATCATATATTAATACAAATACTATATGTAATATATAATATATATATACATAAGTGTGTTCATTATTAAATCATTATCAGTATTGTCAGGAAATCATAATCCTTCGCAAATCAGCAATAGGGTCACAAGAAAGTAGGGGGTTGAGCAGCATCAAGATCATGGACAAACATATGGTGCATCAAGTAAAATTTGGTGGGCACAACTTATGATTCCAAGTATTATATATAGGTACAACTTGCATGCCTCATTTGCAGGTTGAACCCAATGACATCAATCAGAACTTATCCGAATTTGGAGCTGAAAACTGGAATGTTTACATGATTTCACCACCAGTGTCCACAAACCCAACATGTTCTGAAGATTTCTCCAAATATCTCCAGTTTTTCCAAGGCACCAAATGCAAACACATTGCCCAGAAACACGAGAGCCAATGGCCTTGCATCGAAGTTGAGATTTCAATTTTTGGTAAATCATGATAAATCAAATGATGTTCCCAATGAAAATATCTATATCAATGCTTGCAAGATCTTACAAGTTTTCTCATCTCCTTAAAAATGTACTGTACCTCCCTTAAATGATGTAAGCGAAACAATCACCGTCTCTCTTGATTTTGGTAACACCCAAGACTGTGATCAGGCAGTGGCGCGGCACTTATCACCCCCACATATGGGCCCTCCCTTCATGACTAGATTCAGTACCAAACCAGTGTTTCTCGGTATCCATGAAATCTTATAATAACATAATATGCTTTCCATAATGGGAAACATATGAAAACACATTTCAACTAAATGATGCAATCACTAACATCTTCTTGACGCCGAGGAGCAAACAAGCACTAGACCGAAGAGGAATCGCACCAATGCGATGTGTTGATATGGTATTGACAGGGCGATCTCCAGCTTATGCAACCTGATAGGAGCGGCCCAACCCTCCAACCAATTCTTGTACCTGTAAGGCATCATTGACTCTGGCAATGATGTTTCGAAACAATGATATACTTTTTTTTGACAGCTAAATACGTCAACGATGTTGGTTGCGTGTATCCTCATTGCTTTGGTTGATTGAAACCCCAGTCATTGGTTAGTTGAAAAGCCTGTTTGCAGCATCGTGTTAAACATCTTAACCATTCATTTGACAGAACATGGAAGCTTCAAAACAGGACACCCCCAATCAATACATTGGGACGCACGTGGATGGAGAGCCAAACATTCGCAACAGTTTTTCATAGTGTTTGCTTTCCCCTTGATGGTGATGCTAGAAAATCAGTGATTGTTTCAAATGTGCTTTCCTTGACACAGTTTTTTTCCATGTTTTTTCCCCACTAGGAAGACCAGAGTTTCATAGGTCATAGGTTTTTTTTCCCACAGCTTTTCCATAGTTTTTAAATTCATCGTTCTTCCATGTTCTTCCACTTGAACATCGGCAAGTTCGTTTTCCCCGTTGAACACCCAGCCACCAACGAGAAGACTTCAGAATTCTCATCCTGGGAGCCATGGAGCGACCCGTCAGGCTGGATCCCGATGAGGGGGATACTTTGGTCTGTTGAAAACGGAGGCATCGTTAAACTTCCATGACTTAGTTCGTCTTTGCTAATGTCAAAGGCAATCCTGAACTAAGTGTAATGTGGGTAAAACAATAATAAACCATCCCCCAAATCACCATAAATGGGTGGTATAAACCATTCCAAAATGGGTAGTTTATTATTGCTTTACCAACATTAGTTCTTTTTCAGCGTTTTTTTTGGCTCGCAGCGAATGTGGCGGAGATATTGATGGATAAATTCATGTTCACACACCACGAATATCATCCTCTGCAGGGGCTTCAGGGCTAAAGCCGCTAAATGCAAGACATGGGCGAAAACAAGGACGCGTCAAACTGACTACACCAAAATTTGGATGGTGAAATATCGGAGATGCCTTTCTCTGAGAGTAAGGTGCCAATCACCTGGTTCATGATCATTGTCCTTTCGCACATATCTTATTCAAATTTACCAATCGGGTGGTGTAATACCCCATTTTCAGACAAACCCAAAATGGCGAAAATCCAAAACAACATCCCCGGCCAGGTCTTCCGATCGCCCTGCATACCTATCTCCAAGGATCAACTTCAAAAGCCTCACGGCCCTGATAATCTTCACAATCTTTAGTTCCTGCAAGATTGGGATCTCAGTGAGGTAAATCGGCAAGTTGGTTTGGTTCGTTGAGTCCAGCATTTACTGGGGAAGTTTGGCTGAGTGTTAATGAAGATATCCTCTAGAGGTTTTGTCCACTGATTAAAGAAAAACACAGTACAACATTACATGGTAGATGCTTCGAACCAGTTTGTGTTTTCTTTTCTGTTTACTGTGCATTGTTGTTGATTGTTGAAAGTTATAAACCAACTTCAAAATAATTGGGGGCACCACTTTGTGCACAAAGGGTCAAACCTCTAAAGGGACTGGTCAATTCTGGGCACAGCTGCTGAAGTCTGCGATGCTCATGTCGGAAGGCACGGTGAGGTGATGCTGATGCTGATGCTGGTGCTGGTGCTGATGATGCTGATGCTGGTGCTGATGATGCTGCTGATGCTGCTGCTGCTGATGATGATGATGATGATGAGGATGAGGATGAGGAGAAGGAGAAGGGGATGAGGATGAGGATGAGGATGAGGATGAGGATGAGGATGATGATGATGATGATGATGATGATGATGATGATGATGATGATGATGATGATGATGATGACGTGGATGATATTCTTGAGGATCCATGATATAACCCTACATTGATGTGCTGCAAACGTTCCTGAGACGCTGTCACTCATGATAATGACGCACACACACACACATCGATCATTTCAAGCAGAGATATGATGACATGTTTGACGTGTTTGTCTTCAACTGCAAAGAGCTTCAGGGTTGCTTTACTGGAACACGTTTTCATATGGGTCAATCCACCAGCTTCCTCCAGAAACCCCATCCGTCCTTCAGATTGTCTGCATTCCAAGTGAGACTCAAGACGTCGAAGGGAATGATGGTCACAAAATCCAAGGGAAACCACGTCAGCAAGTAGTGTCGACCTCACTGCTGATCTAACAAAATATCAAAATCACGGTGGTTCTGTTTTTGACAAGGTGGGGGGGTCATACTGCAAACCTATAGAATTCTTTGTTAGTGTGCGAAAGTGGAGATGCCCCTCCAAAGTGTGTGCACACATGTTTGGTATATAATCTTTCGCATCGGCATTCTATGTTGGAAATATATGTCTGTGCCAGCTGTTTCCTGCCTCGATGCCTGGGTGGTTTGATTCCCCAAAACAATGGATGCACCGCAACATGTTTTTCCGCCAAAGGCCGCCAAAGAACAGATCTTTTTCAAGTCCGTCTCCCACTCAATTCCCCGCGGAGTGGTTTTTGCGTACCTGGCGAGGTCCGATCAGTTCAAAACCAACCCCAGGGATCCCCAATCACTTTGGATATTTTGGATGCGCAAAGATGCCAAGACTACACTTTCAACATTACACCTACACCACCATAATCAAGGTGGATGAAAACCATGTCACCCTCCGTCCGATGTTCGCTCACATTGTGAAGAATTGCAGCACCATGTCAATGGCAAACACCATATCCACGCCTCAAGTTCCGCGCATATAAAAATAAAAATGCTGGGGATTTGTGCGCATTAACTCACATGCCTAATATCTGCATGCATGATACCAATTGACCAACCTGAAATAAGATGAAATGTGGCCATTTTGGGACAATCGCTCCTACCATTTTGGGACAATCGCTCCTACTAAGCATCATTCTGTGTTTGAATATTGAGAGTCAATCACTTTGCTGGACGATACAGACTTACATGATTTAGGTTGGACACTGGGAACTGCAAAAGCCCAACACTTCAGCCGTTGATCTGTGGTGCCACACTGCAAGCCTTGATTCATGGTCACACTAAACACCCATCATCTGTTGACCTCTCCTTGGCTCTATGGCCTCTCTTGACCCAGAAAGACAAGACCAAATTGAACCCCATTCCCACAAGTTTCCCATCAACTTCCCATACTCCTGGAGTTTCTTGGGGTCCCCATCACTAGAGCCTCCTGCAAATGCCAAAACATCGCTCCATCCGTTCATGGTAACTGTTGGTTGCCTTGCAAACACATGCGAGGACAATACAATAATCATAGTACTCGATTAGCTGCTTCGGCTTAGTGCTTATATATATATCATAATATATACATGTATGTTCCCATTCATAGCCAAAACCGTAACTACCCGCTCAAAGTTTACAGAGTTTAGCTCCTATTGCGGCCCAGTAACACCAACTGATGATTTGCAAGAAATCAAAGCGAAGTTCCAGCAAACCCACCTGCGATTTAGCAAAGAATCGACAGAACAAGTCTAGCATGGCCAGTCTAAAAAATCCTGTCAAAAGATTGGGTTGTGTTATATACAGTATATGGGATATCAACAATGGATATCATACTTCTTTCTCAACACTTGAGAATAACCAGCCACAAAATCATCTACCACTTGCTTTTCTGAAGAGACTAGATCCCTAGAAGCGTTGTATCCATCCCAACCACCCAGGGACGCATGAGTGGTGATGCGTTCACCTACACGATACCGAAATATACCGAAATATCTGCAGAGGACATGGCAGAACGCCATGTCAAAATAAGCAAACCTAATTATGGGATGTTTGGGCATATATACCCTCCAGTGAAATAACATAGCTACGGAAAATCACCATTTTTAATGGGAGAATCCACTATAAATCACCATTTTCAATAGCTATGTTAAATTACCAGAGGGTAGTCATATAGTGGATTATAGTGGGGCAATAAGGAGGGCGGGGGGGTACCATTCCATGGGGGTTGCGCCAGGCGTGACCCGTAGAATTCTCACAGCAATTGCATTGGAATCCGTAGATCCTGTCAGTGAGAGGGGGACCATCATGCATTGACACACACCATATATATATATTATATAAATATATATGATATATATATATATATTATATATATATATATTATGTATATATTATATATATTATATATTATATATTATATATTATATATATATTATATATATAATATAATATATAATATATATCCATGTACCTTTATAGGCTCTCTATGAAGATCTAGGACTGACTTGAAAAGAGCTACTCCCTGATTTTCAGATTTTCCTACTGGCTCCACCCGCCTGAATCGGCGTTACAATCGCCACAAAGGCCATGCAAGTCGAGGTGAGAAGTTGCCATGCGATTTGGTAACTGGTATCTGGATTGATCACCTTGGCGCGAAGACCTTTGGAGGACTTCAACATCTTCGGCTGAAGGCTGAGACTTTTCCATGCCATCATTTGACAAAGTAGGTTTGGTCTGGTTTCGGAATTAAAGGTTTTTCTAATATTTTTTAATTAGGACTGGGGTTCCCCTAAATCATCCACTTTGGGGATCCCCCATTTATGGAAACCCCCAATTCAATCCAATTCAAACAACTGCACATGAATCGTAAGATGTACGTTCACTTCATCTCAGGTCACTTTCTGGCAGGAATTATCACCAACGCTACAAGTTTGTGATGAGAGGCTTCAGCAAGACTGTCCAGTAGGTGACAAACAACGCATACAAAGTACCGGGGTTACTTGCTCGTTTGAAACATATTCACACATACAAGAAAAATACGATATGTATGGTAAACCACCTCATCAAAATGACTTTCGCCAAATCTTTCGCCCGGAAAAAAATGCATGCAAACTCAGAAGAAAAAAGAACTTTCGCGGGGTCTCATCTTGCAACACCGGCGGCCTTTGTAATAAACAATCCCTACATGGCCCTTTAGATCGACTCCAATATATAAGCGCGGAGGTCACATGCTAATTATTGTTGATGTGCACACAAAACGAATTCCAGAAGGTATGATAATGATTAAGGGTGAACCATCGTCACTCAGCGTTGTTGATCGTATCCCAATCCTTTTTCAAAACACATCTTAAATCAAAGGAACAGAATCAGAAGGAGCATGACGTTGTCATGACATAGTAACTATGTGACTGAATTTGGTAGTTTCAACTTCGGGAATATGGCATCCCGAAATATCCTAGGAAAGGATGGAAAATGAAAAGAACAACAAGCAGGCAACAGTGCCGAATACAACCAATTGGCTAGCCAATTGTATTCAACCAGCTCGTCGTGGACAATTTCAAATACATGCATGCTTAACCAACAGAATTGATGGAATTCATTTGGGCCCCCCATGATGGGACTCCTCATTGGTTCTGGGACCCCTAGTCCCATACTACTGCCATGCCGGAGCTCCCCAACTGCCAAAAAAAGACAATAGAAAGAGGGAAGTCTATAATTCCATTGTTATTTATGGGAAACAATACATGGATCAACAATTCGTTTTGTACACTCCAATGGGTGATCGCGATGGTTCCATAGATATTGATTCATCCGCGTTTACCTTAGATGATTAACATTTATTTTCAAATTCATTATTCTCATTAAGAACCTCCAAGAATGAGAATAACTTGGGTTTAATCCCAAGTTCATCCCAAAATAAGTTGCACCTTTGAAACCTGTCACAATGTCAACGTGTTTAAACGTCTACTGGGAGGGTCACCCTGTCGGTGAAGTTATGTCATGCCCGTCCCGAGGCGCAAAGCTTCTGTGGCGTTTCTCCATTTTCCGGGTCTTCTCTGCACGCATGATCATGAACCTTGGGATGCCAATGCGAAGAGATATGGGGGTTTCCTAAGTCCTGGGGGTATAGCTGGATGATTTATACTGGAAAATGTGGATTAACAATTGATGATTTGGGAGTAGCTCCATTTTAGGAAAGCTCCATATCTGCTGTAAATCTGCGAGTGTCTTATCAGTCTCATCTATCTGTCTGCCTATCTACCTATCTATCCATATATCGATCGATCTCGCATGATTTCATTTGATTTCATACAGAATATCGCTGGCCTGCAAATGTCAAAAAAAGGTGTAGTTGAACTGGAATGTCACATGCAGGTGGCTAATTGATATTGTCATATATTGTCCATGGTGCCTCTCTTGGAATTCCTATCGCTTCCTCGCCATTTGTATGATGGTTTCTATCAACCAACACGATAATTCCCGCCTAGAATGGCGGACCATACTGCTACCACTGGATCAACCACTCTACCGGACGAGCCTTTGAAAACGGAGCCTGAACTTGAAAAAAAAGGCCATTGGATGCGGGATGATGAAAAACATATTGAGAAAACCCATTTTGGAAACAGTCAAATTGCATCAAATTGCCCTACGGTAATGTCACATGGTTTAGATGGTCCATTTAATTCGATAATTTACTTATTAAACATTGTGATGTTCCATAGTCATGTTGGGTTACCAAAGGGTACAAAGTTACATATGATATCAATGATATTTGTTATATGAACAGATATACTGATATACCCAACTATATCCCATTACATCGCTATTAAATCCTATTCAATCACCATTTTTGTTGGTTAAATGCTATTAAACCACCTTTATTCTCAAAGAAACTGGCCACTTTGGGGCTGATGCTCTTCAGCCCATACTCTTTGCAAACACCGGCCAGTTCTTTTTCCAAGGAACTGCAAGCGCTCCTGCTCCGTCGATGCAAACCTGCAAACGGCTTGAAGGCATAGTTTTTGAAGGCATAGTTTTTTGAACAAAATCAATCATAAATACAGCAATCAGTTTGGAAAGCCATTTT
Source organism: Symbiodinium sp. clade C Y103 (assembly GCA_003297045.1). Classification (NCBI taxonomy): domain Eukaryota; class Dinophyceae; order Suessiales; family Symbiodiniaceae; genus Cladocopium; species Cladocopium sp. clade C. The sequence goes on along the minus strand of BGPT01002116.1, from coordinate 107,621 downwards.
GAACAAAATCAATCACATAAAATCAATCTGGGAAGCAATGTTTGAACAAAATCGTTCAGACATTCAATCTGGAAACCCATTTTTGAACAAATCCGTTCACACATTCAATCTTGAAAGTCATGGTTGAATATATTGTTGAATCAAAAATTGGTGACAGAATCGGGTATCAGTGCCTGTTTTTTTTTGTGGAAGTTTGGAAGCGGCCAAACGTGACATGTTTCCATGCATGGAACCGCCTCAGGACTTACAACCGCGAAACAACATGATACAACATGGCACCACAGAAATTGGGTCTGGAAGGGACACCATTTTCCAGCCTTTTACATGGCCGAAACCAAATATTGGTTCCATCTTTGAATTTTGTTCCCCATTGCCATATAGTTTACCTGTTACCCTCTGGTAACTAACAGTTTGCTATTGGGAATTGCCATTTATAGTTGATTTTTCCCATTAAAAAGGTGTGATTTTCCCATTAAAAAGGTGTGATTTTCCCATTAAAAAGGTGTGATTTTCCCATTAAAAAGGTGTGATTTTCCCATTAAAAAGGTGTGATTTTCCCATTAAAAAGTGTGATTTTCCCATTAAAAAGGTGTGATTTTCCTATTAAAAAGGTGTGATTTTCCCATTAAAAAGGTGTGATTTTCCCATTAAAAAGTGTGATTTTCCCATTAAAAAGTGTGATTTTTCCCATTAAAAAGTGTGATTTTCCCATTAAAAAGTGTGATTTTCCCATTAAAAAGGTGTGATTTTCCCATTAAAAAGTGAGATTTTCCCATTAAAAAGGTGTGATTTTCCCATTAAAAAGGTGTGATTTTCCCATTAAAAAGTGTGATGTTTCCATTAAAAAGGTGTGATTTTCCCATTAAAAAGGTGTGATTTTCCCATTAAAAAGTGTGATTTTCCCATTAAAAAGGTGTGATTTTCCCATTAAAAAGGTGTGATTTTCCCATTAAAAAGGTGTGATTTTCCCATTAAAAAGTGTGATTTTCCCATTAAAAAGNCCCATTAAAAAGGTGTGATTTTCCCATTAAAAAGGTGTGATTTTCCCATTAAAAAGGTGTGATTTTCCCATTAAAAAGTGTGATTTTCCCATTAAAAAGTGTGATTTTTCCCATTGAAAAGTGTGATTTTCCCATTAAAAAGGTGTGATTTTCCCATTAAAAAGTGTGATTTTCCCATTAAAAAGTGTGATTTTTCCCATTAAAAAGTGTGATTTTTCCCATTAAAAAGTGTGATTTTCCCATTAAAAAGTGAGATTTTTCCCATTAAAAAGTGTGATTTTCCAGAGCTATGTTAGTTTACCAGAGGGTAAATCCCCATCATTTTCTCATGGTACCCCAGAGGCACCGGCGGCACCTCGCGCTCTTTCCGCTCCTGTTGCTCCGACTCCTTGGAGACAATATCCTTCTCAAAACAGGAACCAGCCATTGAAACCGGTGACATTCATAAAATCCCGAATTATTTAATGTGGATAAAACAATAATAAACTATCCATATTTTGATGGTTTATACCACCTATTTATGGTAATTTGGGGGATTGTTTATTATTGTTTTACCCACATTAATTTCATTCCATTTCGTTTGGTCAAACCCCCACATGTCCTGATGAAATTGTTTGTATCCCGCTTGCGAACCACCAAGAGGGACGATCCTCCAATCTCCAAGTACAGTAGCTCCCCCCAGTTCCTCCGAAAAAGGCACATACCCCATCAACCATCATCAATCCTCATCAATCCTCATCAATCCTCATCAATCCTTCATGCGCCCTCCCAGCCGGGCACCGCGGCGGCCAAGGCACTTTTTGACCTCGGACTCCAAACTGTGTCGGGTCAAAGTTCGCGTCAGTTGCCGCAGTTCTGACAGGTTGGGCGCTTGGGGCTCCTGGAGCGATGAGTTTCGTCGCCAACAATGGGTTTCCCTTTTCGGTGTCCCTTTTAAAAAGGACTTTCGGTTCGGATGGAGAAAAGAATTTCTCATGGTTGGCTATCATGTTTTAATATATGAACACAACGGGTTAGGTTTGGTTGGAAGCAGCGATATCGTGATTGATCATCAAACGGGGTACTGCGTATTGAAAAAGACTGAAGCAATGCTGCTTATTCTTATTCTCTGAAATGCCAGGATATGTGAAGGACAAAAGGCACAAAAGCCTCCCAATGTCTCCCAATAAACGTTTTTGTGGGCATCTGCTGTTACACATACGCGCTGCACAAATCAGCACGCCACATCCTGGGAGATTCAACATGGCCGAGACAACTGATGATTGGTCCATGCCGCCGCCGCTGAATCATTGGTTGGTTGTCTCAAGTCTCAACTCACAAATCAAAGATTGGATTGGGAACAACATCGCCCACATCAAGAATAAAATCAATCGATCCGTCTATCTATGCATTCCACACATTCCATACATTCCATCCATTTATCTTCTCCATTCCATGCATTCCATGCATTCCATGCATTCCATCTACCCTCCAACGGCCCTCCGGTACTCAAACGCGGCTCTCCGGTACGAAAATCCCCGCACTAAATTGAGGTTTCCAGCAAAATCATCGAACTAAATGATGGATTTTGCAGCAAGCCATGTTTGATTCCCAGAGTGTATAGTGTTAGTAAAGCAATAGGATCCATCCCCAATTTTACCATTTTTATGGGTGCTATAAACCATCAAGCCATATGTGGGTGGTAAACATGACATTGCTTTGCAAACATTAATGTCCAGGTCCTGGATTGATAAGCCCCTACCGTCCCAATCAATAAACCATGGCTTATCAATCCAGGGCTCGTCATGTCTGATTGACAAAGGGTAGATTCCCATTCTATCGCATTTATATCCATTTATTATCTCAATCATTATCCAAATGAATATCCCTAGAAATCCACTATTAATGAGTATTAATGGAGGATTTTTCTATACAGAAAGACTTGCCTCAGCCTGGTCGCAGCTGAGGAGCCACCATCGAGACGTTCGCCTCCGACTCAAAGCCCTGAGAACTGAACACCTGGGACCAACTCCTGGCCGCAGCATGGGTTCAGTGCTGGTTTTTGAGGTCAAAGCTTGGGAGTTTTACTCTGAAATGATGGGACAATGATGAGCGAAACCCAACAAGATGGGAAAAACTATATGGGATATTATTGTAATCATATGAAATCACGGGGAACCTCCCAAGTATGGGGAAATTCTGATACCATCCCGTCACAACGTGCACCCATGCACACTGCTATAGTAGTGGGGTGACGCAAAAATGACACCTGAATACTTGAATACTGGGATGGTTGATCACTGGATTTACCTCCTTATATAGACAATAAATTACATATAATGGAGGCCGACAATGTACCAGAGGCTGAAGAATGCTGGCATGCTGTCAGTTTGAAACAATATTGAGACACAGTTCGATCTATATAGTCAAGTGTCCACGTGTAATATGGTGAAATCCTGTTAAGCAACTATCATCTACATAAAGGATGTGAGGGTATATCGGAATATTTGTAATTACAAATTTTGGAGGTCAGCCAGTCACTTGCGACACACATTTGCCGATCACTTGCGACACAAAAATGGCCCTAACTTTTGCCTATCACTTGCAACACAAAGGCCTCTGACACTCTGTGAATTACGTGTTGAGTACGTGCAACGAGGTACCTGGACGAGAGATTAGGCACTGCTCTTATCATCTGGCTAACCTGACACAATGCCAACGGTTGTACCTTTTAGGGTTTTTGGGTGGGGGGGCTGCGGGGGTGGGGAGGGGTTAAGGGGTTAGGTGTGGGGGTGGGGTGGTGGGGCATACAAGATAATTCACGTCACAAGCGACGCCTTACCAATTTTCATGAAGGTGAGTGGACATTTCCAGGCATTTTTGGGGCAAAGATTCCTCCATGAAGAAAAAACAAATAGATGCAATCAGTCGAAATTAGATACAGTCTGACTGTTTTCTGAAGTGTATCAGGATGATTGCCAGACACCCTGTACAGGAGGAATGGTACCAAAACCTAAACTATTCTGTGTTTTTGGGTTTAGGGTTAAAGGGACAATTTCCAGGAACTCCCATAAAAATACATAAATATACATATGTATGTTGATTTGAAGAACGAATTGTTTCCTGCAAATCTTCCAAAAACAACATTGCAAAACACTTCAAACGATTCTACGGCCAATCCTAAATGCCCTGCAACAATATCTTTAGCTGTCCAATATCTACTCTCCCATCCATTTGTGCATGTTTTTCTTCACAAAATATCACAAAATTGTGTGTTTCCTCCGTTGCCTTATGTTTGACCATTTGTGGCACACATGATTTTTCAGACTCCAAGCCTCTCGATAATCAAATGCTATTCCTTCTTGGAACAGCTCGAGCTTGAGTTTAGCGCGCAATTCAAACAAAAGAGACAAAGCCGTGAAGACGTCCGTGTATGGCATGGCAAATAGACATGTATATATATATATATACATATACAACCAAACTCTGCAAAGTGACTCCCCCAACAAGAAGGCTTTATTGACCGTTTATTAACCACCAACTGCCCATGTGTTTGTTAAGGCACGTTAGGACCAAATCCAACCATCTTTGGAAGGGTCACCGAACAGGGGGGATTTGGCAGAATCGCCATATAGATACATTTACCCTGTGGTGCTTCAAGAGATTGCTATGGAAAATCACCATTTTAAAGAGCTCAATCACAGCAAAAACTCAATGGTCCATCAAAAAAACTATGCCCAAAATGTGAAGCATTGCAGTTTGGGTAAATCACGAACTTCCCAAGGAATTCCAATGACCTATGTGTGGTTTAGACGCGCAGGGCCCTGGGCCGCCTGTAGGAGCCGCTGGGTCGCCGATCGCGGGAGGGCCGCCGCTCTACGATTGCACGCTCCGACAGACCCTTGTCGGACAGGTGGCCTGGCACTGGCGCAGCTTAAGGGCCACAAGTGCATTGCAAGTGGATGATATTTCTAGGTACCCCAGGGTAAACTAACATAGACTATCCAAAACCCGTCAAAACCCACGGTTTCCCTTGGAAAATGAGCTACAGATATCTACAAATGGTGGGTTTCCCTCGTCTATGTTAGTTTATTGGAGGATATATATATATATATAACTATATTTGGATTGGTCTGATAATGGGGTCTATCCTCCAAATCACAATTTTAATGGGGAAAATGGTGATAACCCAAAATCAGGGTACCCTATTCTCAGACAAACCCATTTCTCGGCAACCAGAGTTTTAGATAGTTTTACTTCATGCACTTTTTTATTTATAGCGGGAGAGAGAGAGAGAGAGATGACCAATAGCTATACGTACCTGCATGTTATATCACCCGTACCAATAATTATGGCTATTATGGTATATAGATGTATATAGTATGGAACCTTACCATACCTTACCTGTGTTGGGATACAAAGAAATGAAGAATTGGCTACACATGGTACGGGAGGCGAAATCTCTCTCTCCCATCTAGTCAGTGGATGTAAGTGGTCTATGAATATCCTGACAACCAATGAACTGGTTTATGTCCCACTGAAACGTACCTGGAATGCTCATCTACACAAAAATCTACGAGGAACCATACGTTTCCCATATGTTGGGAGGGTGATGATCATCGGTAGTAATTCCTCCTGAGATCGAGCCATGCACCACAACAAATATGAACATCGTTTTTGGTCATCATCCCAACTCTTAAGCAAATTCACATATTGAGAACAAACCTTGCTCTCCCATCATATTTTGATTGTAGAAAATCCCATCCCCGGTCTAGCCAACACAAAAAAATGGACCTACCAGCCAGCTCTGACTTGTCTTGGTTCGCTTGAAAAGGATATTCAAGCTCGCAGAAACCACAACAAAATGGGAAACGACATGAGAAAAACAACACATATTCCCATATTCACTAAATGGTCATAAATGTGCTGTTTTATCTCCCAATCCACCATGATTGGTTGGGGCGTGTTGAATATATAGAGGGAAGGAATTATCAAACAAGAAAAGTCATGGTTTCCTTTCCTGCATCGTTTCAAACATTGTTCGCTGGAAAAAATGGCGATTTCTGCCTGCTTCGATCTCCTCAGGTGGTTCCCAGGTCTTTCCAGCCGCGCCCTTGCTGTGCAATCGTCGGTCAGATGGGAGCCCTGCAGGCCGCTGGGTGATGCATGCAAATCTGTGCGACCTATGGGTGCACACACACACACACACATATATATATATATGCATAAACATGCGCAACTACTATACGAATATGATCAAAATGATCAAATATGTATACTTTACACATTCTGCAAATAGAAAGTCGGCAAAAAAAAAGTTCAAGAGCTTCTGCTGACTTCCACCAAGGTTTCTCAAGGTTTCACATGTCAGACTAAGCATGACATCCCAAATCCTCGCTCTGGCTGGATGATGGCCAAAATTCGCCAAGTTGGCAGCCTCTGGGTCCGATTATGTCCCAACCACTGTCCCAAATGCGAGTTACCCAGAATTTACGATCACTTTCAGTATAGTATCACAAACTTCTCATCTTCCAAAAACTGGTTCCTCTGGAAGTAAGCCGGGCATTTCCATGGGGGTCTTCAGAAAAGCCAAGGGGCCTTGTGAGCCTGTACTGAAGTCCACGCCAGGATTCACAAAGCCTGACGTATCCAAGGCCGTCAGTCCATGGTTTGGTTGAAGGCAACATCTCTCTCAAAACATATTTGGGTTTGACTGAAAATGATGTACCTCTAAATCCATTGGTTAACCCTAATTATCCCCATTAAATGGCTATAATGCTATAATTGGGGTATACCCGACACACCCATATTTGTTGACCCAAATGGTCCCTGAGACCATTTCTGGAAATCAGGCTGATGGCTTGCAAACAGTGACTTGGAAGTCAGGCCATGGTATGTGGATACAAAGCTCGCCATATCTTTCCAGTCCCGTTCCGCCATACCAATCCACTCTAATTTGAATGAATCCTTGGTCCCCATCCACTGAGTCAGGGCTGGTCATTCAGGCTGAGAAATGGGTAACGAAGAACAGCACACATTTTTCTCCATCACCCATGCATTCTTTCATGATATTGGAAGTCACCCACTCAACCAAATTGGCTGCTCACCAAGGCAGGAAAAAAACAGCAACCAAGTGATCAAGCGATTGCCATGGCCCAGCAACTACCAGTTGGCAAAAATTGATTGGCAAACAATCAAAGAAAACATGGCAATCAGAGTATTGAAACACATACATAGCTCGTTCATGTTGGTTCAAGATCCAAGCAACTTTGGTAATCCCATCCCCCTCACATCAAATGCCCCCTAGACCCTGTGATTTAGTCGTGGATCTGTTCATTTTGGGGTACAACTTTGGGGGTATCAAAAAAAATGGCTGGAAAGGAAACCATAAAACAAATAAAATGTTGTCCACTATCCTATTAAATAATGTTAGTAAAGCCTAAATCCCGATTTTCCCACACATAGGTGCTATGAATCATCAATATCCGGGTGGTTTTGTCATCAATTTCATCCAATGGTTATCCTATTCATCCCAGTAATCCCATTGATCCCCTTAGAAATGCCATGGGAAATTCACCAGCTGAATCGCACCGCGCCTTGGTCGGGGAAACCAAGCAGCCTGAAGGAAGCGGTGTCAAACATGGCTGGCTGGAACATCCAACCGTTACATGGAGGTTTAATGGGAAATCACCGGAAAACATAGGAGAATCCATGATAAATGAAGGTGTTACAATGTTCCTAGCCGGGAACTTCATCTTATGAATGGGGGATGTTCATGGATGTTCCATGCCTTTTATGGTATCTGATGTATCTGAGGGTTACGACCATTTTTGTTTCGGCAGGTAATTATCTGATAGTATCTGACCCAACAGCAGCATCAACTACGGCAATTGATTGGGTCAATCGGGTCCCAACATATTCCTTCTATACAATAGGATGCAATGGGCTCTAATCCAATGCTAAGCTTGTACTGAAGAAAAATCAGACAGTTTCAGGATTCATTGCAGGAACAACTAAATACTGTGATTGTGGTTTGTGTGTGTGATTCAGGCCTAGCACCCTTGCAACATTCAGACCTTGTCTCACAATCAAAAGTGCGATAACATGCGACAACCTTCTCAGATCCCCTTCTCATCACTTCTGAAAGTACCGAAACTACAATGGCATCAAACCGAGCAAGGGTATACATGTGTATGTTGTATGTTTGGTATGTAGGTATGTATGGTATGTAGGTATGTAGGTATGTAGGTATGTAGGTATGTAGGTATGTAATGGTATGTAGGTATGCAGGTAGGTAGGTACGTAGGTACGTAGGTACGTAAGTACGTAGGTACGTAGGTACGCAGGTACGTAGGTAAGGTACGTACGTACGTATATAGGTATGTAGGTAGGTAGGTATGTAGGTATGTCGGTATGTAGGTAGGTAGGCAGGTAGCTAGGTAGGTAGGTATGTAGGTATGTAGGTATGTAAGTATTTAGGTATGTAGGTATGTAGGTATGCAGGTATGTAGGTATGTAGGTATGTCTGCAGGTAGGTATGCAGGTATGTAGGTATGTAGGTATGTAGGTATGTAGGTAGGTAAGTAGCAATGTAGGTATGGTATGTATGGTATGTATGGTATGTATGGTATGTATGGTATGTATGGTATGTATGGTATGTATGGTATGTATGGTATGTATGGTATGTATGGTATGTAGGTATGTAGGTATGTAGGTATGTAGGTATGTAGGTATGTAGGTATGTAGGTAGGTAGGTAGGTAGGTAGGTAGGTAGGTATGTATGCATGTGTCAAATCAAATCGAATCAAATCAAATCGTGTGGTATCTCATGTTATGTTATGCAATGCAATGTTTTGTCATGGTATGTACGCACGCGCACACACACACACATATATATATACACATTCAGAAATGAAAATATGTATACTGTACACGTACCAGATTAAATTCAAATATGGGTCTACACACATATCGATTTATCTTTATATCTATCCGTCTATCCATCTGCCGATCTATCCAACTATCAATCTGTCCATCCATCCATCAATCTATTTGTCTGTTTCTGTGAATTAACATAGACCCTGGCAGATAGGGATTGGAAGATTAGTTTCCTCTAAAAATAGCTATTCTCAGGGTCTATGTTAATATACCAGAGGGTATATATAAATTTATATGCATAAACTGATGCAACTAATATGTAGGATTCATTTTGTAACATCTCAAATCACAGCCCATCGCTCCGGTTTGGCCTGGCATTCTCCAGCTCCAACTCCCGCAAGCGGGAGGACTGGCGATGCAACTCATAGCAGAGTTGGTCCGCCACGTATTTGAAACGCTCCTAGGCCGGTGGAAAGGCGTCATGCTATGGCAGCTGCTTGCTTCGAAGTATTCTGGATTGTGGGGAAAACATGAGGACTGGAAGTGATCAGGTGATTTAGAAGTGGGTAGTTCCACGTTCTTTGTGGGCCACTAATTCTACAGGGGAGCCCATCTATCATTCCCACTTCTAATGGATGCTTTGAGTATTCCCCGCTTCCAAAATTGAATATCATAGGTAGAATCTATACATGATTCCCACCTATATTTACTGTATAAATGATACATTCCCCATGTTGAGAGCATCCCTCTTCTAGCCCAATGGTCCAGCAATCTGGGACACTCCAGTCGTGGCACCTCAGGAGGTGGTACCCCCTTGTTGGAAGTCTAGGGGCACTGACCAAACATAAAATCCCATCGCTGTTCCCAAAATCAATGTACGACAGCTTCAGAAACATTTACCTCAGCAATCACCAACACACACGTGATCACGTGCATATATATATATATATATATGTACATGCACCGGCACCGGCCAGATTGGCATTGGGTCACCCTTTTGGTTCCACAAGCATGGTTGTAACCGACCTTCAATTCAAGGTATATATATATATACACAGAGTATTGACCATTCACTACATGTTGATGTTGGCGCCACACCATGGCCAATCTAAGATAACCTGCACGAAATTTTTTTAGTACACAGATATTATATTATAGGTACTTTTGTATACGCTACACGCATTGACAGCACATACCCACTCACAATTCTTAGACTTGCACTTGCGACCGGCCCCCATGGCCCATATGTTCAGATCAACACATTTATGTAACTAAGGTGACAAGCAATCATAACTGTAGTTCCATTCCAGGGTGCACAAGATATTACACGCAAAGCTTGTAGGATAAGATAACATAAACATAGATAAACTAATTGATGAGCTTATAATAACGTTTAGGACCCCTAAGATCGAGGAGCTGCACAAAGCCATAGAAATTGGGGGCATATCCCCTTACATAGCCCTAAAATCTAGGCTTTGTACATGGCAACTACCTCAAAAAATCGGTACCTGAAATGGCAATCGATTCTACATAGTTAATATGTTTGGTAACAATAGTTAACTACATAATACATCACAATACCATATACTACTATATCAACTTCTCTGACAATAATAACCATCTCCTCCATTTACATATCCTTCACAGGTTTTCGTCAAGTGACTATCAGCTCCGGGGAGTCGCCCATGGTTTTTTCCGCCCCGGCGATCACCCGTCGCCCGGGAGGGACGCGCTACAGGCCGAAGAGCCGAAAGAAGCGAGGACGAGGTCGTGGAGAATCGATGGCAAACTCGGTGAATTCAGTGGTTTACATCAGCCACAGTTTCAGTAAGTAAAATCCGGGTGATAAAGATATCATAAGATATCATTAGCCATAGATATGCTGAAATACTTCACTAGGTCGATACCCTCTGGTAAACTACCCTATGGAAAACCCATTTAGTTCCATTTAGTTCAATGATTTCCCGATTCAAAGGGGTGATGTTCCATGGCTATGTTAGTTTACTGGAGGGTGTGGTAGATATACCTTGGCGGCGTGCCTATGAATCCTATAAAAATAACCACAGTGCCATAGATATGGGGAATATGATTGATGTTGTCATCTGTAACATTGTAATTGTATGGACTGTAGGGTTGAGAAAAAAGCATGGCAACATTTCAATTGACCTACGGATATCTACAGATATGGAACATCTACAGACATTGAATATTTATTTGGGCTTTGATGCCTTGCCCCTTAGTCGATCATAGCCAAATGTACACCCTCACTGGTGCAATGTACCCAACAAATCCCCACCAGTCACCAAAGAGTTCCAAAACTGACGTTCATATCTATATCGGTGAAGACAAAGTTAGCCACTTCCGGGCTCCCAAATCACCGGCCTGGGAACGTGATGATAGGCTGCTGTTGGGCAATACCCTAGGTTTACCTCATTGCTTTGTCAAAAAATGAGCCCCAAATTGTGCCGGGCTCGGCTTCCCTATGGAATTGTGCAACCATTTCAAATAAACACACATCCCTGTACCAAGCATAGCCTATTTCCCCGTTTACACCCGTTTAGGGCATTTGTCGGGCAAACAATAGCCACGAAGCTACCAAACAAAGATGAGGTCTTCTGCATATCCAAAAACTGTACTTTGGAAGGTACAAATTTGCCCACAACCTTCCCAAAGTGACCCAGCACCTGCCATGCGTCGCCTGCTGAGCGCCGCCCTGGACACGTGAGTTGAGCTTTTTGCGAATTAGGAGATGATTTGAAGGAAAAAATGGCCAGAATCTGGGTATCAATGGATTGGTTAATGGGAACATTTACAGGAAACCATGGTTTTTACCATCAAATATAGAGGTTTCCTGTAAATTTTCCGATTTAGACCTCAAGAAATTGAATTCAATATAATTGTACGACATCTACATGCAAGATCATGCAAGAATGGGTCCAAAGTGGGATTCAAATATGTCGTCTGCTTCCCTGACACCTTGACAAACGCTGCCGCATTGTTCCCATGACTGGGCCTTGGCCTCCAAAACAAACAACCCGATGACAAACATGTCGCATGTTGTTGTACAATTATTGTCAATTAATTATTGTACATGAGCAAAGAGGGATATAAAGAAACAGTAAGAGACATGATCTTGATATTTCTTGATATATCTTGATTACCATTATTCGGAATACGATGACGATAACAGCACATGGAATCTTACTTCAGGCCTGGCATAGGTCCAAAGGCTGTGCCCAACCCGCTGTCCACCTGGTAGCACAGGCAAAGGCCAGCAAAGAGAAGTGCCTCGGCGGAGATGGTGGCAATGGAAACATCCACCATTTTTTGGATGAGAAAACTCTTGGCTGTGCCATGGCATTTAGCCACCAACATTGGGGCTTCATTGGATTTATTGGGAATTCAATGGGATTGACTATGATTTAATGGGATATATAATGATAGATACTTTATGGTAACACTTTACAATGGCCATTTAGTTCGTTGATTTACCGCACTTTAAAAATTGTGATTTTCTATCGCCATGTTAGTTTACCTGATGGTATGTGGTTTTATGGTCATCCCACCATCATTGGGAATTTCTATATATTGAGCCTGCTCCATGGATTGACGACCATTTCCTAATATAGATCTACAACCCAACTCTTGACGATGGCACATCTAAGCTGTTAATTATAGAATGCATTCATGGTTTGAAAGTTGGTTTCTACATTGGAAAACATATTTTTTTCAAAATAATATGTTGATCAATTAGTGGTTTGAAACCATCTGGAAAACATGTTCTTGGGGATCATGATCTAATCTTAATGCTTGAACATTATGCAAATATTTAAATATACATAGTAATAGATACGTATATAATTTGATATAATTTGAATCCATCAACCAACTATATGCAGTAAACACCGGCAGAATTTTCAGCCATGATCATCCCTGCTGGGTGGCACCGGTGGTGACATCCCCAGTACATAGAGATGATACGCTGTGGTAATTTAAGACAGCCATGGAACATGACCCATTATTAGTTCATGTTAGTTCAACATAGTTCAACTAAGTTCTATGATTTACCTAGTTCATGTTAGTTCAACTAAGTTCTATGATTTACCTATCGACAGCTATGTTAAATTACCAGATGACAATAAGATGGTAACCTACCTCTCTTCACCATGCTCATAGCACATCTATTAAACGACAGTACCAAAAAACTGTTAATCCAGTGCTTTAACCTCTAGGTTCTACCAAGATTTCTATCATTTTCTATCATGTTCTACCAACCCCATCCCCATCCCAAACCTTATGTCGGCTCATGTCGGCTCGCCCTGATTTCAGTCATTGACTCCTTGATGTTTCATAGGACATCCGACCCTATCCAACCACCATGGCATTGCTGTCCTCATTGTGAATGACTGTCAAAACTCCAATCTTCTCTTGCTTAGTTTGATTTGTTGCTAAATTTCCTAGGAGCATCTCATCCCTTTTCTGCACTTGGTGGAAAGTCCCTGGTTCCGTGGTCTCTCGCCTTTCTGGACCTTTCTGAAAGCCACCTGCGAAGAGCCCAAAGAAGTCACATGGACCACTGGCCCAGGGCAGTCTGGTCAAGCCAGGGTGAAATAACCATCAAACGTGAAAGGGTGGGGTTCCCGTTCATTTTCTGTCCAACAGTTTTTCGACTGGAAGCCCCTACCAGCTTATATAATATGAACCTGACTTTCTGAACGACGCCATTGTTTCGGTGTTCATGCTGCCTTTCAGGATGGTACGCGTCAAAATCAGTACCAAAAAATATTTACTTGTGCAGCGGGATGATACAATATGTCCTATAGTAAGGTTTAAAAGGAGAACAAGAAACGTTGGGACAATTCACTGGAAGGTAACAATGGTGATGACGTGTCCCTGTCAAAAGCTGAGGACTGCCACACTAGTATATCATAACCAAAGTTCAAGTCAACCACCAATTGAAGCACACAAAGATGTTCAAAAATTGGGGAACATGGGTTCACCGAATGGGACCTCTGCTTAATAACTCTGAACCAAAAAGATAACCTTGCTTGTTGGGGATGATTGGGATATATCAGTGAAGCCCCATTTGCAATTGGTAGTTGAGGCCCATCAATGCAACAGCGCTCCAATTTTGTGGAGGCTTCACAACTATTTCAACTTCCTGTTTCAGCACCCGGAAACGCAATATCCAGGTCAAAACCACTCAAATCCAATCAAAAATGCGGCCTGATTGCCGGCGAAATGTCACCAGAACGAACTGCCAAAGGGTCCGACACCCCTTGGAGTCGATAATCTTCATAATCTCCGTGGGAAATATAGGTTTGTCTGAAGCTAGGGCACCCTTGGATCTACCCATTACTCAAACATAATTTTCCATTGTAAATTGTAAATGGCCACAAATTGTCGTTACTCATCTCTTTCCCATCTTCAGACGCACCCAAAACTCACATCCCATTAAAGTCCCCATACTGTATATCATCATCTCAATTCTATTCCCACTAATACCCCTATTATCTGCCAGGTCAATAGTCAGCTCTCCTTGCCGATCAGGCCCTGCCTGGAACGAAAGTCTTTGAGACCAGGCGTGGACGTGGCACCTGGAGCTGGAGAAGCTGGCTGAAAACATAGATATATATACCTTTATTGCTCATATGAAGCCATATGGCCAATGGTGTGCATCTTGTCTAAGTACATCAAAAAATATTATGAGATACACAAAGATAATCAAATATATACAGTACCTAAGGTAAATATGCATGGCTTTATCGGTACCTTGATATACCTAAGGAAAATACATTGTAATATGGCTGTTGCAATCTTTCACGTGAAACTGAAGATAAACAAATCATCCATTTACCCAGGGGTAATCTAACGTAGCTATGGAGAATCACCATTTTGAACAGGTAAATCATACCAAATCATCACACATCATCTATAAATGGCCCATTTTCCATACTAGTAGCTATGTTAGATCACCAGAGGGTGATGAACATCTTTGAGCTACCATTTCCAAAGGCAGGAAACCCGCATCCTATGGTGACTACCCAATCACCTCCGATCGCTGCGCCTGAAACTTTGCAGTCAGCCGAGCAGTTTCCTGCAACATAGGGCGGCTGATCCAGATGAAGACTTGGAAAGTTTTGGGGTATCTCACTTCGCTTAATAGGTTTTTTCAACACGGCGAGTCGTCGGTCATCAACGTGGCAAGTTCGGAAAGCCCCTGTGAATGGAGGTTTTTTAAGAGGAAAATTACTTCGAAAGGGTGGAAATATGTGGCCACCTGCCAAAGTCTCAGCAGCTCCATGGTCCTGAGCACCCAGGAACATGCCATGTGTCGGAACACTACACGCCCTGTGACCTCCAAATAGATCATCCGTTCAGGGGACATTTCAGTTGCTTGAAACGAATCAGGGACCCGAAAAAAGACAGATGATCCCAAAATCATAACTTAATGATACATGACAAATCCATCTAGTTGATGATTTATGATAACACACACACACATATATATATATATATATTCCATAAATATGCGATACTTTGATGATGAAATCCATGAACTTGAACATCAACATCAGGTCTGACATATGCGTCCTCAGAGCCAAGGTCTGATGTCCAGTCATGCGTGGATGTTGGATGGAGGTCCTATGGTTATAGGTAGCCCCAACACCCTACCGAAACCCAGAAGCACCCATAACAATTTATATTTACCCCATCAATGTTGTATAGTCGGTCCCATGTTTGTGGGATTTTGTGGGTATGTGGAGAAGGGATGTTTCGGATATGGGGCATATGTTTTATCACTTGAATGAAGTTATAGGCCTATAGCCTATAGCATATAGTGGCCCAATGTTGGAGGTTGGAATCAGGCCCACAAACAACGCCATGGATCGAGCTCACATAACCTTATACCATTGTAGCATCTAATAGCATCTAATTATACATAATTATACTGCCTATAATCGTACGTTCCATGAGTTGCATGGGTGGTTCTTACAGCTTGACTGGTACTAGAATGACTTGCTTGGCACCAGCATGCTGATTTTGGAGACCCCAGTTTTATACATGCATCTATCAACCAATGCACCTGTCTGGATTTGTCATCGTTCCCCAAAGCGAAGGACATCTTGCCATTTGCCTTTGCCCTTTCAAGTGGCCATTCAAAATTGGGTCCTGGCAGAATTTTCCCTTAGAAATCCTATGTCGTTTCCCAAGAAAGGGGGACCTTCAACAACCCATGGTGGTTTAGTTTTCCATAGCTATGCCATAGCAACTGCCAACAAAAAGAAAGGCAAAATCGTACTTAAATAGTGGTCAGTGGTGAGTATGTCTTTTTCATCTTTTTGAGGATAGCTAGGATCTCACATGAATAGATGATTTATCTATATAAATGATTATAAATGGTGTTATCATCGTTCTTTCCTTTTGGAGCGACAGCTATACCATGTGATCTTCCCTGCCACTTTTCGGCATGGTTTTCCGAGAAGTGTGCGCCCAAGCTTTGGAGCGCGCTGGCGCCCGATTCAGATGAACGAAACGCGGATGGAAATGTCGGTTGCTGGTGGTCTAAACCTTTGAAAAACGAAGAATTAGAGTCGTCAGAGTGCTTGCGGATTAGAATGTAGTTTTTTTTACCGCCACACCTTTGATTGGAAAGTGAACATTGGAAATGCTGTACATGAAAATACGATTGAATCCAGCAAACGGCTATTGCGATAGCTTGTTCTTAAACGGTGTCTCATTTCGTCGATGCTCCTTCCAGTGTGCCGTCCATGTGCGCACTGATGTCAAATAGTCAAATACAAGTAAACCATGGTAACCCCAAATCAAATGGGGTTCTTGCAACCAGAGAAAACAGCAGTTTGCAGGATGCAACACATAAAATTGTTTTTCCCTTGCATCACTTGTGCAATGCCTGGCTCAAATCAGGTCTCTTCCTCTAGGGATTTGATTCAAGCTCTTGTTGCGTGGACTGCGTAGCTCAAATCTCCTCATTTAGTAACCAATGACTAGTTTTTTAGCGTTTGATGCTATCTGAATTGGTGCCTCGACTGTAGCGCGGCGGGAGCCTGATCATTTTCTGGATACAAGGAAGTCCGTAACCAGCTGACACCTGCAAAAAAAAACAAGTGAGAAATCCAAGGAACCCAAGGAATCCAGGTGGAACGTAATATGTTTTGACTTTGGCTACGGTCCCATAACCTGATGATGGGAAAATATACCTTTCAGATCCCTTCGACTGGTTGAGGTGTACAGCCGTCATGGAGAGCCAATTCCGTGAAGTCGGTTTCCGAGGGAATCCACCATGTTCTTTCGATCATGTCCTACGTTCACCCCTGAGTAAGCAACAAACAATGTGGGAAATAGTGGGAAGTCGCAACAAACATAGGATGTGTGTGATCTGTGATCATAGTGCACGGGATCCAGAACTCCAGTAAACTCCCGGCGCCATGTGTGAAACGCCTAGCTATCCCGAAGGGAAGTGAGACCTTGTGTGCATCAAGCCCACCAAGAAAGCAACATGCCGTGCAGTTGGCAACATTGAAAGCACATAAAAACACCACAAAGAACACTTCAAGGAATGAACATGAATGAAGCAACCAATAAAAAAACAACATGTTTGCAAGTGTGAAAGCATCTCATGTGGTTGGTATACCTTGAAATCAACATCGTTTTCCACATCGTTTTCCTGGCCAGAATCTACATCGCTCCTCAGTGAGCCTAGTGCCTCGGTTCAGCAGGTTGACATATCCTCCCAGTTCTTGGGATGTTCCCTGGAAATAGGGCACGACCATCCCACCATCGATTCCTCATGCTTAAGCCCTGCTCGTGGATGCACCGAGACGGGCCATGGAGGTGGCTATAGTTAGCACATGGATGATTCGTGGGGATATAATTTGTTATAACATGTTAGAACATCTTCATAAGCCTCCTGTAAACTAATACATATAGATGTGGAAAACCTATCTGTAGATCAAGGGCTTCTCCATGGGTTTTCCACCCCAGAGTAACCGGTTTTCCCATGGCCCAAACCATACCCCAAGTTTTCACCAGGGCCGTGTCCAACGCCGTTGTTGGGTTTCCGGCTTGGGCGATGTGGCCAGCGCCGCAGCTGACAAACTGTGGCCCAACTGGCTGTTCCTGCGCGTCACCCGTTTTTTCGTGTTGGATGAGGTGGGGTGCATATGCATACTGCAGTGGTATACCAATCCGACCAAACAAAATTTTGACCCACGCACTAGTGTCATTTACTGTAATACCATCTTGTTCGTTTCATGCTCATGAGCGTTGGTGAATGCCCCATTGATTTCATGGTGAACCCCAACTGAGCGGCTGGGCCGGTAAAACATCTCCAAGCAGGCGGTGCCTTCCAAATAGTTTACTATGTGGTTTGTAAACGTTTGTAAGCCCCCTTACAAGTACCATAGGTTCCCGATATATCATGATATAATATATCTACCATCAATCCAACTTGGGTAGCACATAGGGGTGCCACTTTGTACATTCTAAATGTTCCGACCCAACTGGGCCGCCCAACTGAAACCCAGCCTTAATGAGCTGCCAATTTGCCAACCCTAATTCATGATCATGAGAAAAATGACTCAAACCCTTGCGGGGTTGGAAAATTCAAGCTTCCAATAATATGCTTAATCTCCCATGCATCCCATCAATCAAATGGTTGATTCAATTCCAATTTACCGTGTTCATTCCAACCATTTGCTTTCCATAGGTTTGATTGAATTTACCAACTATAGCCATATGCTCCATGTGTGGAACAAATATTGACCTACAGTACATTTGGATTATTTAGGAGGTAAACATTGGTAAATATTCCATGATCCATGCATGGAGCATGGGGTATATGGCTATACTATATAATCTATGTTAATCACACATTCATCCCATCAACCGTCCCGTAACCATTCTAACCATTGCTTTCCATATGGTGATACAACTTAAGTTACAAACTTACAAACCATAGAACTCTATGGTTAGTCCTTGTCAATCTCACATTCATCCCATCAACCCTATGTTGGTAACTACTGACAACTATGAAACACTGTAAATAAGGGATCAGTATAGCGAGATAAACCATCTACCAACTGGTGCAAAATGGCTTGTCCATCCAATTTCACATTCATCCCCATCTATCATCAATGGATTGTCAAAAAAGTATTGATAAATTAATCATGGATTCCCCTTATCATGGATTATTATATATGGATCATCAATGGAGTATTGATGGAGTAACCCCATCCCACTGTCCTCCTCTCGTCTTGCAAACTTTTCCGCCGGAACGCCGCCAACGTTTGCTCCATGAGGAGTTGCTTCTGCTGCTCACGTCGTTGCTCCAACCTCGGTCGCGAAAGCGCCAGGAGGACAACCCGTATCTCTTTCCATCGCCATCTCGTCAAGTGAGACTTGTATATGCTTATAATATGTTGGAATTGTAATATAACAATGGAAAACAAGAACATGCGTAGAAGTCTAGAAACTTTAGAATCATCCAATTTTGGAAACAGTATACAAATAGAGTGTGTCCATTTAGAACATCCTGGGGCACATCGATATTTTGTGAGGGCCGTTTCATGTTGAGGCCCAAGCGGGTCCAGTGGGAGGATAAGCTGGACATATTTTTTTTCGGATGGTGGGTTGAAAATCTCCACGCAACAAACTTCATGGCTCATGACCCATCAAATCATGTTTCTTTAGTAACAAACATATGTTGCACGTACTGTATATACACAATTGATATCAATTAATCAGAAAAAACTATAATTACATCATTTGAGCGATGAGACCTCCACGAACAATACTATTTTGTGAAGGGTCGATCTAGCTCCGGCGGTGCCAAGTACCAAACAACCTCAGAAAACGCCACTTTTCAGCGCCAGAGTCTGCAAATCAGGATCAAACTTGGTGAGTTCATCCATGGAGAAAACCCGGAAACATCCAAGTCTCCGAGTTCAAATTTACCCCATCAGTAACCAAACATGGCAATGGGAAGTCGCCTACATATACAGTAAATGGGATAGTTTCCATTGCGACAGTCATATTTAGAAGCTTCAGGATAGAGTTCGTCTTTTTTTTTTTCGCGTGGAACCTGGGCTCTGAAACATTCTGAAACGCTCCGAACATTTGGAAACGCCTCTCTCAAAGCTCTACCTGAAAGGCAGGTGAGGTGAGACGATCAGGATGAGAGAATGCGTCATGGACCGGAGTATTGGAATGTCCTTGGCACAAATTCTTAAAAGTCATGCAATTGAAATATCTATAGATAAAAATAATTATTATAATATATATATATATATATTAAATTGTATACATAGTTTCCTTTAGAATATACATATATATATATATATCTTCATACATGCATATGCACTATATACACATATGACATGTATACAGATATATAATTATGTGTATATATATATTAAATACATGTCATACCTCTGACACGGTCAAAAGTGTGTTTCAGCTGGATCCATCAGCCTGGTCCGTTCAGAACTCTCTTGCACTTCGGATTTCTTTTGCGCCCGAATAACCCTGCTGTTGTTGTAGGTTATACATGGAGGGCAAAACTTCCATCGAACCAATAGCTGCTGCCTTTTTGCTGCCCTATCAGTATATAGTGTATCTATATATATATATGTATACATATATATATAATGTATACTGGATTTCAAAAGATACATTTTGATACTAGGAAGTAAACCTATAAAGCAAGGAAATCCCCTTATCTTCCAAAATGTTGTAAATATATATACACATACATCATAGATTCATTACTCAAAATGGTCTTTAAAATATATCATTGCCTGAGAAGATCCCATCCTAAGACAAGTCTTCCGGGACGCCTTGCACACAGCGAGGTAAAAGCGATCCTGATGGCGGTGGCATCCCCGTTTTTCGACGTATCCTAGCAACATCCTATAGCAAAACCTGGCACGGAGTACCATGATCCATGGAATCTGAGGATCGAATCCTTCCAAATCTATCTATATCTAATTATAAATCCAATTAATCTGATCTAGTCTAATCTAACCTGATCTCATCTAATCCAATCTATCTATACAAACCGCACACATTGATTCCAAAATTCAAACCTAATCCACCAAAAACAATCAAAACAAAAATGACAACTTCTCCGAGAGTTCTCCCACTCTGCCCCTTGTGAATGGGAAAACCCACAACCTGAAGAGACTATGACAGACTACACACTTGTGGACTAGGCGACTAGCTCCTCAACAAATGACAAGAAATCCCTGCATGTGTTGAACGCAGTGTTCTGTATATATATATATATATAGTCTAGTTATGTATATGTATATATATATATATATGTGAGCAAAAATACGGCACAAAGTCGTCGGAAATCTGCCCAAGTTCCACCCACCAAACTATCACCATGGTGTAGTGATGATGATTGCTGCTGGGGCTCGACGTGCTGGCCATGTTGAAAAAAACGATCAAACTGGGAAGCGGCCTGCGGTGTGATCGAGACTGGACGTCACAGAGACATCATTCGTTCACTCTCTTGTCAGCAAGAAAAAAACCCAGTTCAAACGGGTGAACTTCAACATGCCTGATGTTGCATGATTCTGGATCACATGGAGAATAGTAGTATGTAGTTCTTTCGGGCAACAAGGGACCAATGACACCCAGCAACAGCGCTTGGGCCCAAGAAAGGCGGCCCAGTCCTTACGTCTTGAAGCTGGTGGGCCCAAGAGTTTGGCTTTTTCAATCAATATTTCTGCCAAAACAAATGTCGACTGCAGTACGAACACATAGCCGCCACAACGGCAAGAAGTGTGGTTCCCTCTCTATGTTCGTTCTTTTGGCCCACATTGACTAGACTGAAGGCATATCTGCAAGCTTCTATGGCACTCAGGGACCTCCAGGTGATCCCCGGCACCCTCCGCACTGTACTTGGTGGCTTCTGGCCGAGTTTCTCTGGGAATTAACGTGGCAATGGAAAATCACAATGGCTGATGGGACAATCATCTAAAGTCAACCTCAAATAAATTAGCCCCTGGATTTGTTTGATTTTGGGGTACATGTTACTAGCAAATTATACATCACTGATTGGGGGTGCTCCCCTAATCAATAAATCAACCGGCGTTCATTTATCCGCGGTTGACATATCAACAAATTTACCCTCTTGTATTAAACATGGCTATTGAAAAGAACCATGTTTGACACCTGAACCATGGTGAAACATCTCTAAAATTCCATAAGCATGGACCAGTTTCATCAGGTTTTCATTGCTATTTCAAAATACCATCTGGTAAATTAACATAGACCCTGGCAGATAGGAATTGGAAGATTAGTTTCCTCTAAAAATAGCTATTCTAGGGTCTATGTTAAAAAACCAGAGGGTATTTCCAAAGCCAACCCTGACCCGCAACCTGCACCAAATGCCCAGCTTCAGCTGGGGGACAGCCCTTGCCTCAATGTCGAAGAGGATACGATCGGCAAAGAGGTCAATGAGCAATCAGGCAATGGATCAGAATCCACATAGGATGTCAATACAATATCATCATCCACATGTGGTATAATTGCATGTTTTTTTCAAACAAACTTCACTTTCAAATGTGCGGCTGCAAGGCGTGCATGTGACGCGAACTGCTCCTGCCAGGCTGCAAATCAGCAGCCCACACATTTCCTCCTGGACAGCGAGTGAAGTGAATCCTCGAAGTTGTTCATCCTCTTGTAACTCCATTGATTAGTTGAGAAGTCCCTCATGGAAACCCGAGTCATCAACAAACAGCTGTCATATGGACATTTCTCACATGCTCCCTTTGATTCATAGATGAGGTCTGTGCGCCGTCGAGTTGAAACCATTCCCAAGGCCAGTGACCAAGAGCTGTCAGCGGCATCCCCGTTTCTTGCGGAAAAAAAACATGGTAGCCGCAAATTCCATGGTTTACCACGATTTGCCCCACAAATTGGGGTATACCGGGTATACCGTATACCCTATTTATATCTATCTATCATGCTACCCTCTGGCAATTTAACATACCTATGAAATCACAATTTTTAACAGGTGAATCATCTAAATCTATGAGCTACTCGAGATTAACCATTTTCCATAGCTAACGTTATATGACCATATAATTTACCACTGAGTAGCCATAAATTGGAGCCTGATACATGGTATTTCCCGTTTTATCATGCTATATCGGCCACCCTTCGCCTGGCCGAACTGGGGCCCCCCAGCAGCGCTCTCCAAATGCTCCGCCGGGACGTCTGCCAATGGCTCGAAGCATCGTTCCCCAGAGCTGCGCAGCGTTCCTGGGGTGATCTCGTTGGGGTTCCCAGCCTCGCCTGAAGGTTCTAGCTTTTAGGGGTCAAGTATCCCAAGTTGGGGATGATTGATCAGCTGTTTTGGGGAGTCTTATAGCTCAATTTTATAAATTACCATTATCTCCGACACAGGTTAAAAGTAGCCAAAAGTCCAAGGGAATGGCTGGGAACCGCCATCTTCTCGGAATACATCACAATTATATATTCACTACCCAAAAGAACATATTTTTGGAATAGTTGCCTGAAGACACTCTCCATGATTGACAGCGATGCCGCGGTGAGGTCTTCATGATTTGGATAGAGTCATAGGTCAGAACGACCAACAATGTTCAGAAATACGGCTTAATTACATTTAATTACCTGGCACCCTGTGGCAAACTAAAATAATATCTCTTGAACATCAGCATTTTAGTAGGTAAATCATCTATACTGTCTATACTATAAATCGACCATTTTCCATGGCAATGTTAGTTTTTTCTGGAGGGTAAGCCAAATGAGATAAAACACTCCCCCACCTCACCTAATTGCAACACGGTAGAAGAAATCACCCAATGGAAAGAACACGAGAAAATACACATGGGTACAATCCCATCATCCCAATGGCAAATGCTTTCCTCAAAAATTGGATGTAGTCTGCGGATGAAGGTTGAATTTCACTGAAAACCAACACCATGCACATGGAAATTGAATCTTTGACATATACATGTACATATACCCTCTTGTCAACTAACATAGATGTGGAAAAGCCATCATTTGTAGATAATGTTCATAGGGGAAAAAATGACATCTATCTTATTTCACCCCAGGATAATACTCCTGCTGAAACTGAAGAATGTCCCAGCATCCAATGGTTCGGGCCAATGAACGCATGTATTCCTCGTTGTCGGAAAAGATGGTCAGGACCTTTGCGATCGCTGTCGGCAAAGAAATCGTCAGCACTCGTGAGATCTGATGATTTCCTGCTCTTGCCTTTCAGGAAACTTTCATGAAAATCAGAAACCATAATTTTGGAACGAACAATATTTGGGAGCCACTATAAACGTTTTGAGCGGAAAATATATTGGTATGAGTTGTGTGAGCACTTGGGTCATTCTTTGGGCGCTGTTGCCAGCTTATGCCATGTTTTGACGTCATTTGAGTTCCTGACATTTCCTGACGTATTTAGTTTGGACACTTGAAGTTTTCCAGGCTAATTGACGATATATGGTGCTTTCAGGAAAACCATGCGGTTTTTCCATTGCCAAGTAGAAATCTTTCTCGGCGAAACTTGTGGCTTCCTAGCACGGTCGATCATGGTCGATCTCAGACCGAAGCACACCATCA
Organism: Symbiodinium sp. clade C Y103; assembly: GCA_003297045.1. Taxonomy (NCBI): domain Eukaryota; class Dinophyceae; order Suessiales; family Symbiodiniaceae; genus Cladocopium; species Cladocopium sp. clade C. The sequence continues at coordinate 83,133 of BGPT01002116.1, read as the reverse complement.
TCCCGAGTTCCAAGGCACAAGAGATGCCTCTGGTTATGTCAACGTAGCTATTGAAAATGGCCATTGAAATAGTGGACTTTTCCCTTTAAAAATGGTGATTTCCCATAGTTATGTTAGTTTACCACAGGGGTAACATGTCTGTATGTGCAAAATAATCACCAAAGGGGTTGCAATTCCCATGCTTTTTGCCTGGTTGTCAAAAAACGTCAACACATACGAACAAAAATACAACAAAACACTCAGTTAGAGTTTTCGAAACTCAACCAAGTCATCTCTGATCACTGCAATGACTAATTGGGGACGAAGAAAACATGTGCAACAGATTCTCTCTTTCATCCCTCTCCTGTTGCATAGGCTACAAAAAGATCAACAGCTACCTTAAGTATATAAATAGACACCGTTCTGGGTGCAAATGGGGTGATCATGAAGACTCCCTTCCCGCTGGGTCCCCAGACCCCTTCACATGAAAGCGCAGCATGTGCATCCTGATCCGAAGAGACGCTACCAGTAGGAAAGGAGGGCACAGGTCTGTTTCAGCAGTGTCAACCTTCAAGCTGCTGCAAAATATGCAGATGGATGGATTGAAACATTCAGAAGTAATTGAAACACATCTGAATATTAAAACACATCTGAATATTGAAACACACTGAGATAGTAATTAAAAGTTTTCTCCACAAAAAAACGCATCTCAGTTTGGCCAACTAAGAAACAGCTATCTAGTTGGAATCAATCATGAGTTGTGGCACCCTGAGCCTTGGCACATCCGAAAAAAGTGGGCCGAGTTTCCATGAAAAACTCCGAGGTCAAGAGGTGAAGTGAGGATTCCGCATCATCACAGCAGGCCTTGGTGAAACGATGCGTCTGATGCCGTTGATGTGGATGCTTAGGTTTCTCCATCTTTATAGATACCACGCAACAAATAACAAATACTGAATGTATATATATCATCATTGATCTATAATTACAGTAATCATCGGTATAGTCTAATACTTTCGGCGCAGGAAACCAACAACAAAAACGAAACATGTCCAAGGCAGCCCCTGGCGACAGATCTGCTCCCATGCCATCGAGGAACGTTTCCTTGGTTTCCATGACTCATGGAACCCCGTTGTCTTTGCCCCCAAAACAGCTGCTTTTTTTTGTGCTGTTCATCCACATCCAATATGGTAGAATAGGCTGTGACGCACACCCGCATATTAGGGTGGGGATATTCCAGGGGGGCTGCCATATATATCTACCTATCTATGTATTTATATATATATATATACAGTATATATAAATATCATGACATAATTCTGGTTATCCTTTCAAGTTTACATACTTGTAATAGCCTTTGTTTGCGGCTGAAAAGTGACAGACTTCTGTTTGTTCCTTCCCAGCCCTCAAGGCCAAACAAGGACATGCACTCTGTCCGTGCTACTGCGCTCCCATGATTTTGGATATGATCCTCTTTGTTCTGCTCTGGCAGTCCAACGAGGCAGCGAAAAATCTGTGAACTAAATGAAGGTTTATAGATGGGAAATTCATCTATCAATCATTGGATTGGTTTAAGGGAAAATCTGCAGGAAAGCATGGATTTTCCCATGAAATATAGGAGTTTCCTGTAAATTTTCCCATTAACCAATCCATTGAATCAATGGGGGAAAAATCCAGCAAGCCGCAGCAAACAAGATGATGAATGTGGAGCACCTCTTGCTGGCTCCAGTAGCAAATTTCAGCTGAAAGAAGCAACAAATTATCAAACACAGACCCTCAAAGGCACTTCAATAAAACATTGAAACTTGTAATGAACATTACATATTTAGGTATATGTAAATATGCATGTATAAATAGATACCTAGAGTCTCCCTGCACCTTTTCTATGTGCCTTTTCTTTTTGGCCCTCAAATTTTGGCGTGCTTGGAATAAAACAGGTGCAAGTGCATAAACTTGGTGCAGGGAGATTAATCATGTCAATCGATGCAAATTCATGTTTGGTTCAGATGCGTCGAAAAGAAAGTCCTTGGAGCTAAGAGCTATCACCACCTTTCGAATCCATCTAGAAATGGTTATTGAAGGGCCACCACTCTTCCAAGGACCCTCAACATCCGAAAATAGCTATATAAAAGGGTTTGAAAAAGGATGGGCTGGATGAGGGCATCCCCAAAATACTTCAAAATATATCCTTTTGATGAAAGAAGGCGCAGCATCAAAAAATGCCTGGACGCGTCCGTTTTGAACTCAAAAAAAAACTTTTTGGATGCACAAAGACACTTTTTGGCCGCTTGGACGCTCCCTTTCAATGTACATGTTTCAAAACAAGGCGCAGCGCCTGCATTTTGCAAGATTTGACAGGCTGTCAGCGCAAGATTTCAGAAGGTTTCAGGTTTCAGCCGATGCACCCCGAGCCAAATCAAGTTGAAAATTTAGGATCTAAATGATAAACTCTCTGGCTCACCAGTCTGATGCTGTGGAGAAGACGGGCCATCCACTTGCGCGTCAACTCCACCCACATGACAAGCAACCACCACAGCTACTGTGTGATTCTCCAATGACCCCTCAGGGGGTCCGCAGCATTGAAAATTCGACGAAAAATGTTTAAAATAAAATAGGTGCTGTATGTCAAAAATGTTGAAAAAAGGCAACAGCACCCCTTCGGAAGTTTTTTTTGTTTAAAACAATAAAAAAAGGGTCATTGGAGAGTCAACGTATTTAGATATCTGTGTATATATACAAAAATATATACACATACATGTGTGATACATATATGTGCATACATATTTAATCTATCCCCCTGCCATTTAGGATGGTGGGGGTGGGGCCAGCCATTTAGTAGAGGACTCCCATTTTTTATCTACAAAGTGCGTGGATCTCAGTCTACAAAATGAGGCTTTGTCTACAAAATGAAGAGCCTTGGAAGGGATTTTTTTCTGCAAAATGACCCTTGTAAACGATTTTGGGCATTTTGATGATTCTTGATTTTCTTGATCAACATGGTTTTCAGAGGCTGTTTTAGCCATGTTTTAAGGCCCATTTTGTAGAGAAAACATGGGCCCTGGTGGCCCCTAACAACTCCCAAACCGATACTTATGATACCGATTTTCAGATACCCATTTTGTAGAAAACCAAAAGCCCATCAAGAACCCAAATTGAAGAATCCATCTGGCGCATGTTTTTTTCTTGCAGACTCCGGTTGCCGCAGGCTGGCCATTGAGACATGCCGCAAAAGTTGTCTGTTGGTTTTTCATGGTTTCATCACGCCGCAATTTGTTGATCAAAATGTTCAACACGCTGAAACCCACTGGATTCACTACAAAATGCAAGGGTTCCCAATTCAAAAGAACCTAGACTTTCATCTACAAAATGCCTGGCCCTGGAAATTCAAACATTTCTATCTTGATGCCCCGGGACCTGGACTTTTCTCTACAAAATGACCCTTGAATTTGTTTTTGGCCCAATTTCAAGCCATTTTTTGATTTTTTCACCGGGTGGAGCTGTCTACAAAATGACCACCAAAACCCATTTTGTAGGGGCCTCAAGGCCAGCCTTTTTGTAGAGGAAATTGGCAAGGGGATTTTAATCTGGGATATTTAGAATAAATCTTACCTCGTTTCCCTCGTTGGTCAAATCGGTTAGAAGATTTAGTGCCTCGCCTCGTTAGATATCGTTCCAATTTAGTGCCTCGCCTCGTTAAATNAAATCTTACCTCGTTTCCCTCGTTGGTCAAATCGGTTAGAAGATTTAGTGCCTCGCCTCGTTAGATATCGTTCCAATTTAGTGCCTCGCCTCGTTAAATCCCCTGGAGCGCTGCACCTCAAAAATGCTGTTTTTTCTCTTGGCGACGCTTCTTCAACGGCGACATGTCTGTTAAGGTGTTCGAATAGACTCGCGGAGAGC
>BGPT01002116.1:20247-79251 GCA_003297045.1 Symbiodinium sp. clade C Y103 | reverse complement strand
CTGTTAAGGTGTTCGAATAGACTCGCGGAGAGCTGGGCGCTGGGTCGATTGAAACTGCACCATCAACGAGTCCTCGGGCAGCTCCAGCCCGTTTGGGCAACGCATCGAACTGACACTGCGATCTGGACCTCGCGGTTGAGGTCCGGCAGTGCCCACTGGCAGATGAAGTCCGGCAGTCCACGGGGATCTGGAGCTGGCAGGTGAAGTCCGGCATCTGGAGCTGGCAGATGGAGTCCGGCAGTGCTTCGACCTGGAGCTGACGAGGAGGAGGCGGGAGGAGGAGGCGGGAGGAGGAGGAGCTCCGTCCTCCTACAGGTGGGGGGCGCGTCGAGACAATTTTAGAAGTAACCCTCACTTGGCAGGTGGGGAAAAACAATTTTTCAGAGCCCGAATTTTTTTTTTTTCGTCGGCAATGAGTAAAGCTTTAAAGCTCCCAAACTGTTGCTTGCGGCTGTCCAGCCCGACGGCCGACAAACCTTTGAGCGGAGAATTGCGGNTTTTTCGTCGGCAATGAGTAAAGCTTTAAAGCTCCCAAACTGTTGCTTGCGGCTGTCCAGCCCGACGGCCGACAAACCTTTGAGCGGAGAATTGCGGGGGATCAAGCTGAGCACTGCGAAAAAAACAATTTTTCGCAGTCTGAAAAATTGTTTTTTTTTTTTTTTGCGCTGCCCTTGTGAGCGGGAAATGAGCTGATGCAACTCCTCCTTGTCTCCCCCTTTGCGAAAAACAATTTTTCAGGCTTGGAAAAATNCAAGTTTTGCCAAGCAAAAATCAGGTTGCTCAAAATGTTTTCTTGCACTGCCCCGGTGGAATCGGACAAAAGTGGCAAATCCCCTTTGTCTGTCTCCGGTCAACCAGTGGTCAAATGACCTGTTCTGTCACAAAAAACAATTTTTCAGGTTCCCAATTTTTTTTTTTGCGTTTCCCTGTGTTAACAGACCCTTGGTGGACTGAAATCGAGCTTTGCGAAAAAACAATTTTTTGGAACCCGACAAATTGTTTTTTGAACACATGCTTGCGCTGCTTGCAGCCCTCTCAAAATCATTCCAAATCAATATTGGGGAACTTCAAAAGTCGTTTTGCCCAATAACTTGATGACAATGAAGCTTTCTGGGGGCCCCCATTTTAAATCTGCTTAACCCACCTCGAGGTTGACCTCGCTAAATCTGCTAACTCCACCTCGTTACCTCGTTTGACCTCGCTCTAAATTGTGCAGATTTAATGTATATATAATATCGTATAAACATCACATGATGGGATCAAAAAAAACACGAGGCCGAGCAGCGGCTGGTTTGCGGAGGCTCGGGGAAGTTGATGCAGATCATGGAGATGCTACCTGCAGAGGTACCCTCCGGTGATGGCTAGAAAATCCTGGAACTAAATGATGGGAAAACCATGCAAAACCCTGATAGATGATAGGAAGTAGAATGGAGGCTTCCATGGGAACATCAAACTGGTGGATTTTCCATTGTCATGTTAGATTCATTACTAAAGGGTACTCACCAGGAAAGATTCAGGGAACACCACAGAAAAGCGTGTTTTTTGGTGTTCCTGTTCCTATCCAAGGATAAAATATGCAGGGTATAACACCTCCATCTTTTGGATACCACTGACATGGACCGCACGTGGCAGCATGAGGTGTTAAAGCAACTCAAATCAAGTGTTCATGGCAAAATGGATGCCAATGCAAATAGCCGAAGCTCATCAAGTGGCAAGTTCCAGCAGAAAAACAAATCTTCCCCGTTTTTTTCCGGGGAGTTTCAAGTTCAGTTTTAGGTGAGGCGCATCAGATTGACCATACCGTCTTGCTGGGTTCATCTTTGTGCAACCCATATTTTTCCCGAAATTAAACTCTCAAATAATTTCCAAAATCTTACCTCCAAAATCTTACCTCCAAAATCTTACAGTACCTCCAAATTTCTACCATAGCACTAGAACCCCCTAGAAACCCAAGATCTCCATTCTACAACTCCTACTGCCCTGGCCAGGTCACCTGCCGGTATCAGATTCTTGAGGATGGATCCAGCATCACCTCGTCACTAAAGCTGCCAAGGAACACTGCAACTCTCAGACATTCTTGCTGCAAAAACTGAGTTCATGAATAACAATTGGTGATTGTTGATTGATGGTTGATGATGATTTTGCTGTGCTTGCGCTTGCTAAGGCGCATGATTTGTATAGAAAGTATCTAACAGTTGTAAAAGGGGTAGTATATAGTGTATACTGAAAATTGCAAGCGTTGTCTACCAAGTGCGGTCCTGTGATTGATGGAAATCCCATTATAACAGGGATCTGGCTTTTTATTCACGCCGGAAAATTCGAGGGATCCATTGATTTCCCAGCAAATACATCAGGTTTTGCTGGTGCATCAAGAAAAGTAAAGCGATGGCTTTGTCATCCCCCATCAATCATGAGGATCTCTGTGTGTGTGCGTGTGTGGTATTCAACTCTGATGTGGCTGAGAAGCATTTCAGAGCCCCCAACTGGCTCCCCATTCGTTTGCCGGAATATGGATCCCCTAGCGCCAAACAGCTCCCTGCCACTGGATTTGGCTCCAGAACACCATCCTGGCACTCCCCTGGGGCGCCAGAACCTGCCAGCATCGCCAAATTGGACAACTTTGCGAAGACCTCAGTCCGATGATTGGGGATGGAATCCTGAAGAATAGTACCACCCTCTGGTGACTTAACGATACAACATGCGGATTTCATGGGATTCAATGATTTAACTATGTTTTCATTGGCATAAGCTATAAGTATAGTTGTATACCCAATGATGAACTGGGAATACAACAGCCCGCTAAAAACCATCAGTATGTTCAATAGGTAAAGCATCTATAAATGAACAGTTTTCCCAAGCTACGAGTATGTCAAATTACCTCACGGTAGCCAATAGGGCGTCATCATTCCGAATTGGAATTGAACATAGAGACACTTGGAAACCGCAAGCTAGAGCAGGATTGCACATTTCCCATGTGCTGTCTTTTCATGCAAACCGAACAGAATCACTCAACTAGTCATCGTTCTAGCAGATCAAATCTGTACAAGACTTATACAAATGCAATTTGTTGGTGGAGGTTGGACAATACCATTATACCTTTGAATTGCTCATCTAGTTGATAGCTTCAAGAAGTAACAACGTCAATAAAATCAGTCTATTGGGCTCATCATCCCAGGAAGGATTGGAAAACGACAAATATACTTGAAACATCTTGAAACCACCACGCAGACATTGTGCATGACATATTCCGAGCCTTTGACAAATGACGCCTCTGTTGTGGCTGACTAAACACATCCCCTTTTGTTGGAACTTCAACTTTGAGAGGGAGCAGGTCCATCATGGTCCAACCTACAAATCACCATGCCCAAACCGCCATCCCGGTAGCCCAAACTTGCAGCAGCGAACGCATTTGCTCAGGATGCTCCAAACGCGGTCGTACCTGAGCTCGCCTCAAATGACGTGGTCGAAATTGAGGATCCGCAAACATGATAATGATAAACCAGAAACGGTGAATAAACATGAATAAACTATTTCGGATTTTGGGAGTTTTGGGGGTTTGAAACTTTGAGACAGGCAATCTACTAAGTGTCTCTCTCTCTCTCTCTCTCCATCACCATCCCGCAGGTCCATCTACTAAGTGTAGATAGATATATCTATTCATTAAGTGCACCCTTCAATGCTACTTTTACAAACCTGCTTCATGACTACAGCTTTGTCATCTCGTCCTGTTCTAAGACTTGGTTTGGATACTGGTACGCTCCTCAAAAAACAACTTATACTGGTATAATATATATATATATATGTGCGGATGTGTCTGAAAATGGTGAGTATATTCCCTGAAAATTGATGAAAATTGTTGATTTGATAGGGAAAATGACGATATCAAACTTGAAGGTACCCTATGTTCAGACAGACCCATATACCTACCATGCACCATGGTTTACAGGAAAAAACACGCACTTTCCACCGACTAAGAGCCGAGACACTTGCCACCCAATTGGCCTCAGTATCCGCTTGTGCCTGTGCCACCACCCAATCTCCAGTGCCACTGCACACCTGGGAAGCTGGGGTCCCCAGTGAGCGAGCCAAACCGGCCAAACCGCTCAATTGGCTGAGAAAAAGTAGGGGTATATAACTGGGATGTAGGTAAGTAGGTATATCTATACTTCATGAAAGTTGATGGGGGTTATAACTATAACTGGGGGGAGCACCACTTGTTTTTGCACAAATATGTATACATATTATATGCATATACAATCATATACATCTACCGTCTAGTTCATGGTGGTGATAAACAAAGTTGATAACCGCGGGCACCATGGGTTGTGGGCAAAAAGCGCAGCAATAACGTACCAGAACAAGTGTGATGTGAACGTGGAAACTGGAATAACATGTGCTCTGGTCATCAAACTTGGCCATGGAAATCCAGACGTTGAAGAAGATGAAGGAGGACATGATTCATGCACAAATGGACAACTATCCTTTTGGCCCAAATACACTGGGAAAAAATAACTCAAGAACCGCCGACCTGCCAACATCCAGCACATAAGGCTTGAGCTATTGAATGCATTGACAGTTTGGCATCTTCAGCCCAAACCCTCGAAGGATCTTGCAACCACCTGTCACTCTAAACGCAAGCTTTTGTCAGGAGGCTCACGGATGTCAGCCCACCAAAAACTTGAATACAAGGAGAAGAACGAAAACATGCTCTCTGGTAATCTAACACAGCTATGTAGACGATCTACCCAAGAGAATGCCTGGTTTTCCATGGCGATGTTGGATTACCAGAAAGTATATCTGTTCCATCACACATTGGGGCCCCTGGTGTTTCAAACGCATGTCTGTTTCATCTGCGGCCAACTGCAACCAGTGTCACCTCCAGTTTCACGGGGACTTTGGAGCCAAAGACCCGCGCCCAACGCAGACAGGATCCTGCCAGGTCAGCCCTGCGTCTGCGGCTGCGAAGTCAAAATTCGTTACAAACACATAGATCTTAGTCATGATTTGGGCCTGACTGCCATGCCCGTTTTTTTTTCTTGGCACTCAATTCTCAACCATGCCCAAATTGCGACATTTATTTCCCATCCGATTTTTGGGTGCCCAAATGCACACGTCATATTCATCCATGGCTTCCAGAGATGAATTGAACTCCACCCCTGTCCTTTCAAGGACCGCCGCAGTTGGCGCTTAAAGTCCTGTGCCGGTGAGTACAGGACGCACGCGGGGCCCTCAAGCAACCTGAACCAGCCATCCACAAAGTCTACCAGAAAACGACACTTGTCAGCTCGAACCAGTACATCATAGACATCATCATCATGTTTTTTTTTTTAATGAATGCAATATATCAATATAACATATGAATCGTTCTATTAGCATGAGTTTAGAAGTATGTAAATGTTGCATTTTTGTGGCTTCGGATTCATCCATTCTTGATCATCCGGTGGTGTTTCTGGTAGTACCAGCCCGGTGTCGTCTCGACGACACCCGACCTCTTCGTCTCCAAAGCCTCGGCGGAAGCACTCTGCCAGACCGAAGCCATCACACAAGGCCTCCGAAGCTCAGGTCGAGGCATGTCAGTTCCATCCCAAGCCCCAGAGTCGAACAAAATCCATGATTCACATGGTGGTTTCAATGGGGATCGGCCAAGTCACCACAGGCTTTAATTCTAAAATGGTATAAAATGGTTGAATTTGGAATTGCGGGTACCCCCATATTGGAATGGATTGATATGCTTCCCCGCAATCTTACACCACCCCCATTATATGGTCCCAAATATGTGTAGATCCTCTATTAAACCATAGTTTCTGGTGGTATGTTTAATATAGGGGCAGGATGAATTGATATAGGAATTTGGAGGATATGATTCCATACTCGGCCCACCAAGGATTAAGGCCCAGTTATCCAAAAACAACCACTTCGCCGTGGAATGGAATAAATACCACCCAGAACCCTGGGCTCTGGTATCTCACCATTTTTGCATATTTTTGCAGCCCATAGGGAAGGATTTAGCATTACGGAGACGGGAATTATCACTTTTGGGGTAGAAAAATGTAGAAAAGAAAAATTAACAGTCGAACTGTAAGTAATTGTACCTTTCTTGGTACTTGACATTATCTATCAAATTCTCCGACGTATCTACTGTAAGGGGGTACCAAAAATAAAGAACAACTATTCCCTCCCCATTTCATAGCATTTTCTCAATTATCTTGTTTCGGTGATTTGGGTAGAAAACCCTACCCATGTGTGTCTAAACATCCGCTAATATCCAAGCCCATGTTCGAAACTCATCAACCAAAAACAAACACTTGAATTGAAATCATTGGTTGTTGTATAAACATGGATAAACCACGATAAAGCACGTAAACCATAGAACAAACATGAACAAACAATATACCCTCTGGTAAACTAACATAGCCATGAAAAATCACCATTTTCAAACGGTAAATCACCGTAAATCATCTATAAATGGGCCATTTTCAATACTTAGCTATGTTAAATTACCAGACAATAATCTTGAAATCAAACGGTGTATCTTCTCCATCTTTACTCCTCCACCCCCCCCGACATCGCCTGGTAGACCTCCTCCGCTCCTCCAGCCTCGGAGCCGCGGGCGGCCGGGAAGGCGTAGAGCCTTCCCAAGGCGCCCGACAAATCCAGGGTGTCATCCTGGCCCGGTGTGGGAAGGGATGTTTCCAGCCATAAGGATCCAAGGGGCCACAAGGGGCTAAGGCCAGTAATGAAATGATCCATAAGGGCCATAAAGGGCCCCTTTAAGGGCCAGTAATATGAGAGGAAAGCCTAAAAATAGGACTGCCTTCATTGGTTGGTTTTTAAAAAAGAAACACTTTCAACTTTAAGCATTGGAGACCCCCCCAAACCATGCCTTGGCAATGGAAAATGTTCGAATTCAATGGAGGTTTAAAGCTGGAAAATTCATCTATATAAACCATGGCATGTTGGGGTTTGTTTTTGAAGTATGGGAGGCAACCATGGGAATAGGGCTGCCATCATTTTTTGATCAAACAAATCCAGCACGTTAAACATATTTATAACACATATTTACTAAGCACATGTAGAACTGTATAACCCATATTGACTTAGCAAATGGCCCTGCCACTGGTCTCTTTCAGGATTGCTTGGGGCGGGCATTGGTTTCAGGTTGAGGCATTGGTTTCAGGTACAGGGTGTGAATGCTAAAGCAGTATCTTTGGGGCTTGTGCTCGGGGATAGTGAAAAAGGAAGAAAATTGTCTTGTCCGAACACAGGTGCACATTCAAATACCAATAATGCTTGAAGCCAACCTCGAGCATTCCTAGCTATATAAACACCTTCAAGAGTATATGCTACATCCAGTAGGAACCTCTTTGATGGAAAGGGCAACAATCCGGCTACATCCCCTTTGGTGAGTTGTTTTTCTGGCCATGAGCGTGAACATCAAAACATAGCGGCAAGCGGTTAAATTGGATCATAGCTCTTAATCTCCCAATCCCCATCTTACCCTCTGGTGAACTAACATAGCTATTGAAAATGGCAAATTATAGTTGATTTTCCCATTAAAAATGGTGATTTCCCATAGCTATGTTAGTTTACCAGAGGGTACCCATTCCAATATTCTGTGGTTCCAGAAAACTTGGATTCCCACCCATGCAAACAATCTCCGTAGGCTTGGGATTCAGTTGCCTTCAAGGCCCTTTTCACGGCTTTCACCTGGTGCATTGGCGATGCAGTTGATGCTGGAAATATGGAAATACTAGTGGCATTTGTGTATAATTAGCTCAAATTCATCTTTGCAATTGAGAGATGCACAGTTCAAGAATTGTAAGCAATTTCGCAGCTTGTACAATTTATGCCCGAATGCCCGAAATCATTGACCACTCATTACACAGGCTTTCACTTTGAATTCATGGTATTTCAAGCGCCCTCAGCTGACTTTCCGATGTGGTTTCACCCCATCCTACTGCCCTTTGGCTTTGACCCCGGTACCCAAACATCAAAGCTGGAATTTAATTACATGTCCATCCCCCGAAATATAGTATATGTATAATTAGGTTTGCACCCATCCATGTGTGATGATTTCGAAAGGCAAACCATTCCAAGCTGCTACGAATCAAGACTAAAGGCAAAATCTGCAAAACAAAAACCTTAAAAAAAGTGTTAGAAAAAAAGACCAAATGCTGGGCCAACCATGGCCAACCCATTCCCAATGTATGAAATCATAATTGTAATAACCCCACACAACATAGAAACAACTAAACAACAATTCATGATCATGATTTGCAATTACTAATCACGAACCGAGACAAATCAAGTCGCAAATAATAGGCCAATTAGTGTATAGATCATTACCCATATAAATGGCCATGAATTGCTACTTAATAACTACTCCTTAGGTTTTTCTTAGTGGTGCTTAGTAGGGAATGGGGTTTCATGACCTATAATAACCATTGATAATCATCCCATTCCCCCATTCCCTACTAAGAACCAGTAAGTTTTGTTTGTTTCTTATCTCCCGGCCACAGCCCTTCTTTCCGGCCTCACGTTGCAGCTCCCCTCGCCGCAACTGGTCAAATTCGCTGTGGCTGCCACCTGGGATCCTGAGAGATCGATGGATCCTAGAAATGGATGAAGGTATAGCAACCCCCAAATAGATGGAAAAGTTGGAAACCTGGAAATATGATGAAATTCTGCAGTAAATGTATAAATGTCATCTGAATATCATCCACGTGTCGATCTTTTTTGAAGCGTAGTGGATCTTTGCACCGTCATATGCTCTTTCTTAATCATGGCAATTCAATCCAATTCATGTTCTTGGTGTATAACCATCAATATCCGCAAACAACCTGTTGCTGATGGTTTCCAAAAAACAAACCATTCATTTCCTGGTACTTCACCAGCCAATTTCATAAGGAACCCGGCAGTAGACTAGGTCACATATCACCCATCCTTGTTCATGTTCATTTTGTCGTAAAGCCGGCATGACCTGTCGTAACCCTTTGCAAAGGAACTTCCATTAAAAGTTTCAGACTGCAAACACCTGATGCTGCATTTCAACTGCACTCAATTCACCCAGCACACATCTAGCTCTCACTGACCCATTGAACTCAACTTGACGAGGTCTTTTCCTCATGAATCTATCATTCACCGGTGACCTTCACCAGCACCCCATCCACCCCACCACTCTTTTCGTCACCTCTGCGACCAGTCTTTACCCTACAGCTGGGCTGGTGCCGTCGTGTCATCAAAGGGATGAATGGCCAAAGCTGCCAGTGTCACCAAACCCAAATCCGTGTTGCTGTCGCTTTTCACCTGGGGAATCAGGGGCAATCCGCACATTGTTTTGGGTGTATATATATATATATATATCTGTGTGTGTGTATGTTTGTATATATATATATATATGATATGGGCAATATGGGTGTGTGCATGCATCAATATAAATATATATATATAGTTTATAGCATCTTATAACCATTGTCTAACCATGTCTAACCATTGTGTATAATGTGTGATAAACTCACAGTATGTGATGGGGTATGTTCGTTTTTTCTACTAGTCTCTAGTGCCTTGCAGGCATCTGCATGAGCAGCGAGAAATGCCTTTCAAACAAGTTGCCAGCTTGGTTTCAACTGGATCTGAATTTGCGTTTCTTACCGGAGAAACTTGAATACCAAGTACCAACCATAATGCAACTCTGTTATGGGGTCTAAGATGCAGTTGAAAGGCCTCTACTAACTCAGGTTCCCTTTTCTCACTGCCCAGTTCTTACTGCAAATCCAATGTTTCGCCGCAGCTTATACACTACATGACCAGCAACCACGCAATAAACCATACCAGTCCAGCAGCCGATGATTTGAGGTCATCATATTCCTAAAATTGCATAATATATTAGATATATAAATAATCAGTAGCAATAAGATACAAGAAGCAGTAAGATACAAGAACAATAATTCCAATCGCCATCATAGGGGCATACCCTACATTGAACCTCCATTTGGGAATTGTGAATGTTATTGGCTTTGTATACTATACCCCTCATATCTTTATCATATATAAGGAACAAATCATTAATTATCATTGTGTTCTCCATCTAAAGTGACCTTAAATTGTGGTATATACTGCATGCTTATCAAATCCATATCATTACACTTCTCATGTCATCATATCATTGTCATATCATATCATATCATATCATATCATATCATTGTCATATCATATCATATCGTATCATATCATATCATTTCAGTTGATATCATATCACATCATGTCACATAACATAACCTCATCTCATCTATTGTTGGTTGTATCCCCATCACATATTCTCATTAAATCATCTACCCATACTGGGTTGATTTGTTACCCATGTTCATTCTCTGAAACCACTAGAGTTAGCAGAGCCAGAATTGTGCCAACTCGTCATCCTCATTGGGGATGATGACTATTTAGGGATTACCACCTGTCCCATGGTCAAAATGATCCATTTTAGAAATGCAAATTTTGATCAAGCATCTTTGCATTGTATCACACCCACTTTCAAGCCCTCAAAATGAGATCCCCATTCTTTGTACTGTACACTCTGATAAATTAACATAACTATGGAAAATCACCGTTTTTTTTTATGGGAAAATCAACTATAAATGACAATTTTCAATAGCAAACTGTCAGTTTACCAGAGGGTATCCCCCCTTTGTTTGAAGCCATGCCCCCGCCTCAATCCTCAGTTCGGCCCTTGCAGCATCGCCCTTCGCCACCGCCACCGGGCGCCCGAAGGCATCGCAGAGCTGCAGCGACGCATCGCCTCCGCCGCGGAGCGGCGCCAGCGGCGCAAGGCGCAGCAGGGCGGAGCGCTGCTGGTTGCGGACCACGAAGGCGCCCGAAGAGGATTTGGAGAACCAGGAAGTTTGAACTTCTTCCCATTCCTGAGATGAAATATCATGTTAACAAAGCAATGTCATAAACCATCCATAGTTTGATCGTTTGCAACACCTATGTTTCGTCAATTTAGGGGATGGTTTACTATGCTCTACTAACATTACAGGGAGAGAGGGGGTGATAATCTTGGGGGCACTGAAGCGTGTCCTTGTTTTCCAGAGAGGTGTTTGAGTTGCGGTACTTGGGATGATTTTGCATCATGTGGATCCCTGTATATAGTGTGACTTCCTCCCATTTCTCGTGGCTTTGGGGGATGAATTGTACTGTACGTGGGCATATGTGTATAATCTTTCACCGTATACTATGTACATTTATGTGTGTGTATGGATGCAGGTTGGGGTGATAAATGGAGGGAAAAAACAATTAGGTGTAGTTTCTTCCCATAGTGGAGGACAAATGTTTGCAGGGGTGGTGTGCGTACATAAACTATATCTCTCTTATAAAAGTATCTGTATCTGAATCTGTATCTGAATCTGTATCTGTTTTTGTCTGTATCTGTTTTTGTCTGTATCTGTATCTGTATCTGTGTCTGTCCGTCTGTCCGTCTATCTGTCTATCTATCTATCTATCTATCTATCTCCCTCTCTCTCTCTCTTCAGCACCCTCTCCAAGAGTTCAGGCTGGGGCTAAAAACTAAAAGGGATCTTGGGCGGATAGATGGTATGAGGAAATCAGGGTCTATGGCTGAAAACTAACATATCGTACCCCCAATCTCATCCCCAAAATCACCATGGAGGATAAAGACGGAAGACAATCCCCAAATGGGAGGCAAACATGGCTCCATGTTGCACCGCCAAGCATCCATGGAGGCAAACAAGTCGTCGCCGCTGCCTTGATAAATCTGCCATGACTTGGTCTTTCCTGGGGCCGGGGAACAGGTAAAACACCATGACAGCTGGGAGAATCTGGGAATTTATGGCTATGATTTCCATGGAACAATGAGACCCAAAAGTTGGGATAACCCCCCCTACAATTTTGCTTATAACCACTGCTTAGTTTTTTTCTGCCACAAGATGCCACAATCCAAAAGGGACCAACACTCCGGGGAAAGAAACTACAACTCTGACTATAAATCTCGTGAGTCAACTTAGCCGAAGCGCATGGCAAGCTATGACGACTTGGTGGATGAATGGATGTTCAGGCCTCAAAAGATTGTTTGGTAGGTAAGGTCAAACCCACATTCATAAACCGTGGTTGATCAATTTGGGGATGCCCTGAGTAAAAAGCAAAGAGTCCGCAAATAAAAGGGTGCTCCCTCATGCTCCCTCGAACAAGCAACCCAAATGCACAAAGCTATTAACTTGAGGTTGACATTTGTTTGCATACGTTACATTACATTGCATTACATTGCACTACATTACATTCCATTCCATTACATTACATTGCATTAGATGCATTACATACGTACATTACATTATATTACAGTAAATTACATTGCATTGCATTACATTACAATACATTACATGACATGACATGACATTACATACATACATTACATTACATTGCATTGCATGCATGCATATATACTTCCCATATGCTCCATGTCTGGAAGATCTACCCACATACCTGGGTCATTTTGATGGAAATTGTTGGTAAAGATCCCATTATTCCACAACTCCTTATAAAATCACCATGAAATCCCATTGAATCACCATATGTGTGATTACTTTTTTAAGATTCAAGGATTAATTGCATGCCAGGATTGTCATATTTGTGATACTCAAAATCATCATCATATGTATCATCATATGTGTTAATTTGTGATTATAAATCTCCTAAAATCAGCATATTTTGACCTCAAGGTCGCACTGCCAGGTCGCCAAGAGGACAATGACAGGCCGTGGCCAGCACGGCGCTGGAATCACCACATCTGCGCAGGACCAACTGGATCTCGCCATTCGCCAGTTCAGCCTGACGAAACACGTGGGAAGATGTGGATTAAAAAAAACGTCTTGTACGGGATTTACAAGGGGATCAAATGCGATGATATGGGAATTTAATGGGGATTGAATGGGATTTAACCAATCTATTTGGATAGAAAAAGGTGTATCAACTATAAGTCTATTTAATTCTATGTGATTCTGGCAATGCTGCATCCTGCCGTGTGAAAATCGTCCATACTAGGATATCACCGGGGAACTTCACAGCCAGATTCGATTGTCTGGCGGTGCTACGCCCACCTGACTCAACATCAAATCAATAATCAACCCAAAGAAAATCCTTTGAATGGCAAAACAAAAATAATCTTCTTATGCACGGCCCAAATGCTTTTTTGTATCCCTTTCTCTCTGTCGCTCTCTCTTTCTCTTTCATGTTCATCTGTTGCTTGACGCCCCCAACTCAAGTGAGCAATTTTCAAAACCCTGGGTCATCCCTTTTTTCTGGTTGCTCTTCATGGGATTCCCAAATTGGGTCATCTCCAATATCAACCGATAACCCCGGGAGGTGTTCACCCCCTGGTTTCGCAACCGGGCTCGGCCACCGAGCAGCTCGGCTGGTCCGGAACATGCTCTGACCCATCTTGTCCGTCACCAACGAGGTGCCATTGGGCTGACTCGGCACGAAGATGCTGCAGGAGGTCCTCTTGGGCACCACCAGCTCTCCACAAAGCCAAGCGTGATCCTTAAGGCTCGATGTTGGACAGTTGTGGCCAAGATTTAGCACATGAGGACTTATTGAAGATGCTTTGCCTACCCTATTGAGTATGAGAGAAAGTAGGCTCACAATATGATGTTTTTTGGTCAAAGGGATTGATTGTGGTGGGCGTTGCTGCTTTCAGATTTCGCAGTCGTTTTTCATATGTGTGAAACAATGCTACTTCTACAAGGCCTGGAAGTTTAGACCTAATAGACACCACCAAAGATGTCCAAAGTGCAAATTCATTTCGCGTTTGTTTGGTTCACGTCGGTTGATTTTCCTCCACTGCTGTTGGCTAACGCGGGTTTAACTAGTATAGATCTCACCATCAGCCGCTGCCAAGCATCTGCATCTGCAAGTTTCCTCGCAGGCAATGGGGAAGGTGTAAACATTGCCAGATATTGCCAGGGATTGATGATTGATGTATGGAACATTTTACAAACACCATGGCAAATGCCAGTCTGCCAATCCAAGGGATCCAGGGGTTTCTTGGGCTTCGAGCTTTCCTTCGTCCAACTCATGCATTTTTTCTTGGACCGAAAGATCTTCCGTAAACCGCCTGGCTGACATCCTATGGTCCCAAACTCCATAGCTTCAACCTTAACGTCCGACATAACCCCGCTGTACATCTGGGCGGGGAAAGCAACATCCGGCGGCTTGGAAACGGGGAGTGTTCTGGAGTGTTCAGTCTATAGCTTCCACGGGGCCCAATCCTGAAACCCAAGTTAGACAAAATGAACATCAATTTGCATACTTGCATTCATCCTGTGGAATCACATGCTGCTCAAACATCTGGTGGTGTCAATCCATGCCAAAATAGTTGAATCCTTTCAAATCCAGATGGAACAAATTGAACATTAGTGAAAAAGCCCGCTGCAAATAGAACCTAAACGATTTGCCAAGGTGTCAAAAAATGTTCCTCACCTGCTGCTTTCCGCGTATCTAGGTTTTGTGTCTATTTGGGGGGTGGGATAGTGAGATATATGAAGCCACCAAGCAGATCTAGCAGCCGTCATTCTCCATCTGAGGATATCTGAGGGTTTTAGTTACTCATAGTTCCCTCCCAAAAGCCGCGAAAAGGATGGACACATAATTTTTACTATTTGTCAAGTTTCAGCTGGAATTAACATATTTTCTGATCTTTTCTGCAGTTTTCCATCTTTTTGGGGGATTGCCCATCGTCTCAACCAAGCATCTCCAAGCTGTTGACGCACCAGGCGTCCACCGATTTGGGACTCGCATCGCGCCCAGGGCGGACCAGCCCAGTCATCCAACATCGCCTGGCCGTGGCTGAGGAACCCACCATTGAGTTCGATAAATTTTCGACTAAAGCCTCCATGACATTACACTATTACATACTATTACATATTATTACACTATATAGGTTTATTTCCCATTGCCCCATTGGGACATTGGGATTCCCCTATCATCAAGCACCAGGTTGTCCCCGCTCATGTCATGTGTCGACGCGTCGAAGATTTTACGTGGCCAAGCTTTGATAAAAAGAGACGCTCAAAGACCAGTACAATACAAAGCCACTGGTTCCAACAAAAAAGCCATGAAATGCAGCAAAACAGGGCAGAAAGAACATCCCCAAAACAAGAAATCGGACCTCGGGTTGAAGTTGGATTTCCTCTAAGACATAGCATTTCTGCCATGATTCCCAAAGCTTGGATGACTAAGCCCAAATGAGTCCAATTACTGACTGTAGGCTAGCCACACACCAAGCATGCTCAATGTGAAGAAGGCCACCAACCTCAGCGGTGGGGATTCTCAGGGACAGGATCCGTCCTTCAATGAGCAAAGCATTCGGGGCAATCTACAGAATAGACAGATTGGCAAAACACTGAGATGCCATAAATGAATTGTGGCGGACTTAATGATCATTGAGCCACTTTTGTGGAAACCAAAACTTGTCCAGGCACCATGAACAGATTGAACGCAATCCACCAGAGTTACCCACTTCGAAACGTTCCCCAAGGTACCCTTCAGGTTCCCAACATCTTCAAATTCTTCCCTGCAGGACTAGTGTGATACACCGAAAATAAACCACAATCAACTTTTGTACATTTGTTCTTTTGGGGCATGGGCCATTGTAGGTGTTTGATCATAAATCTACTACAATCACTAACCGTTTTTTTGGCTTCTCAACTTCAACTATGAACCTTTCAAAAAACAAAATCCAACTCAAACACCACATTCTGGCCTATTGGAATTCAAACGACAATCAACTGCAATTAGACCCATAGCATACCCATACTGATCATAGCGTTAGAATACTGTAATAAAATAAGCATCTATCAACTGTAAACTGTAAACCCATAGTGTTGGTAATGCCATGTCATGCCCCTTATCCTTTTCCCTTTGTTGCTTCCCATAGTTCTTGCATGTTCCAAGGCGCATGCAGATGGGCGTGGCCAGTGGACCCGCCAAGGCCTCCTGCACTTCCAGCAGCGCCGGCGGTTGTTCCGCTTCCGCTGGCGGCGGTTCCGTCAGTTCGATGCCCTCCTGCATCAAAGACACGCCGCCAGTGGCCTGAAGGCCGGGCACTGGCAATTCTTGTTGATCCACGTATAGGATTGCCAAACAAATATAGAAATAGTAAAATATATATATATATATAATATGTAAGTATAATATATGAATATATATATATAGAGAAATAGAGGGTTTTGGGGATGTTGCTTGATTGTTGATCCACTTGCCTGCCAAAAGAAAAACTCTGTAAATCCTTCATTTTGCTGCAAGGAGATGGGACCATATTCTTGGACCATGATCAACCTTTAGGAAAAAAACACATCATTTTATATATTGTTTTCGATCCATCTATGACAACGTGGGCGTGTGTGTATGTGGACTATGAATGCTTTGAGGCAAAAAACAAAATCGGGCTAAGCTAGAACAGGTGGATGCTTCCCGGACATTGAAGCCTGAACACATGGCTAACCCCAAATACTTTGTCTGCACCCTCCGCTTTACAAAAAATGACCAGGATTCAATACTGCAGTGAGATGTTTCTGAGATGTTTTCGTACAGCTTCTATCTACCAAAGCGACACCCACAGTCGCTCTTGCCCAACGGCATCTGCTTTTCACAGCCAAGAGGCCATTTCCTTTGTCAAGTCGCGGTCCAAAATCGACCCCAGGACCTTGGCCTGCAAGAGGTCCTCGCAGCCCTGCGCGTCAGGGTGTCTGGCTGATAGATTTTGACAGTCCCCCGCAAGGGTCAGGGTCAGGGGACTATGACCGGATTCTCTTTGCCCCCATTTTAGTACCTTTTAGCAGCACAAGGCGGCCGCCCTTGAAAAGGTAGAGGTAATGAAATTGAAACCACTCTCCCTTTTCTTCTGTTGACACTTCCATAATACGTGGGGACACGAAGCGCCCCAAAAACCAAAAAACACAGCCACAGTTTGACTGAACCAGAATGCATAATTTCTATTGGGCCGACCCCCCGTGGGGCCCTTCTACCAATGGCCCTCGGCACTTCCGCCTGCACTTCTTGTGGAAGAGTTTGGTTGCAGTGAAGTGCGGGTGGATCCTGTGCAAGTTGGAGAAGAAGCCCGGTGATTGATCTAAGCAATGGCAAAAAGTCTGCTTAGCCAAGAGAATTCAAAAATCATGGGTTTCTGGATTTATGTCTGATGTTTTTAAGTCCCAAATCTTAGGAAGAAATGCATTATAATATAGCTTTAAACATATGTTGGTTAGAGTTAGGATTCTGTACGATTCCGTGCTGATATAGTTCAATAGATATCAACAACCCCATATCTTATGTTTAAATGTTGAAGGACTTCCTTCTGCTCTTCTTGAATTCACATCATTCTCTTTTGGGAGGAATACGTCTTTTGATTTGAATCCCCGGTTCACCAACGGATACCAACGCATATCCATGCCGTGCGATGGATTACTGGCCAATCATATTGCTAGTTTCACATCGTGAACAAGCTGCGCAACTCTGAGATATACGTGCCAATGCACGAAGCAAAGGCACCAATATTGGCAGGGAATATGAGGGACCAAAACATCCACCCCATCGATCCCTACATAAACAAAATGCATCAAAATGCGCCATCATTGGATGGTCCTCCAACTGTGATCATGACACCTGTGGCCATGTGTGTAATGGTCAAAACTTGGTATATTTAGGGTCATCCTTCATCAGAAATTCCTGGAACAATAAACTGGCATACCTGCATATTAAGCTATATTAATCCACACAATATCCTGTGAACATATAATATCATATAATGATTGTTTTTTTTTTTTACAACCCCCAATTTAAATCAATTTAATTGGTCAATCTCAGCACCTAAACCAAGTTTTGAATCCAACTTTCGACCATGTCACATGTCGCAAACAAATCAGAAAAATCTGCCGTTTGCATGGCTTTTCACTCCCCGCTCCTGGTGCTTCAACAACTCCTTGGCCTTGTGCTCACAGGTATGGAGTGCAAGCTGCAGAACCGACCTGGCGAACGGCGGCCTTGCTGATTTTGCAGCTGAAGTGACAAAATCATGGACAATTGTGATGAATCCATCATTTTTGCTACAAAAATCATAATATCCACCATGTTTAGATAGTCAGATTATTTTTACATGAACCTATGGTGTGTCCAACTTTCAAGCCCAAACAGGGTTTTTTTAAAACAAACAACATGCAACCACCACTGTACTTATGATGTATTTCATGTTTGTTGTTTCATATGGGGTCGGTTTTGGGGCTAATCTCGTCTTCAATTCCTGCCGTTTTTGATGCTGTGAAGTCTTCTGGCAAGTTTCATGGTCCAAAAATAGGGTACCTACCACCAATTCCAATGGAGTATCATTTTCCCCATTGAATGGTCATTTTAGGGGTAGACTGTGTATGTGCCGATTTTTTCCATCTATTTGTGGGAGGCACCCAGATTGAGTTTGAAGATTCTTCACCAAATTCAAGCACTTCTGATAACCTTTGCCTGGGATCCCACCCCTCCACGGTGGCGCCACGACAAGGCACTGTTCCCGCACTCCGCTCTGCCACTGATCTTCAAAGCAGCGAAGGGCGTCCACAACCCACTGAGCCTCACAGCTGTGATCACGTCGGCGCAGTGCGGATTTTTGATCAAACAAATGGAAAAACAACGTGTGATCCTCCCATCTTATCTTAATTTCTTGCATCCTTCTTTTTCGGCACTCCTGAATTCCAAGATGCATTATGTTTATCAGTTATTCAGAAGTTATTCAGTTGTTGATTGAATAATCATTGAGCAACCAAAACATGGCACTCTTGAGGAACAAGAAAACATAGTGGGATTATTCATTCATCTTCTGTCATTGGATTGATTTGGCCCCCGGATTGGATTGTTGGTTCCAACAATGGCCGTCTTTTCGAATTGCTTTGAGCTGCAGTCCCCCCTGGGGTATGGCTCCAAACTGGAACCCCAACACTGGATACGGTGACTACTAAGACTACTACAACACATTTTTTGATATGAGTAAAAGCAATGACAAAAATGGATCCCAGCACATATCTTCATCAGTATCCAGTTTCGTGGTTCTCGGAACTGGGGTGCCCCTTTATCAACAGTTGCTTTGACAAAACAAAAATTTGGATGATTATTTTTGGGTCCCCTTGTGACTTTGGGAACCCCCAATTTTTTCTGTTGGTTTATCTGCCAATATCTTCACCTGATATGTACATATATGTACTATGTCAACCCAACCCCAATAAAATCCCAAGATTATCCTGTGATATCTTGTGATCATGCCATGGTTATCCCATTCTCCCATGATGATCCCATCATTCTCCACCCGCCTTTGCCCTCTTCCGCACCCGCAACGGACCCGCCTTGGACCCGTGGAAAGCAGCGCTCCAGGAGCGATGCACCGCCGCCCGCGCACGCGAGGAGGCCAAGGAAACAGAGCGACGACAGGTCCTAAAGGAGTTTTGTGGGTGGCTCATTGGGGGATTACCATATAATAGTTATATACACATAGAAATTACATGGTATTTACAATGATAATTAATGTATAAGTATAGTTTTGTCATAAAATGGTGGCACATAATAGATATTATAACTTAGTCAATGGTAATTATCAAAACTTATTTTGACTATATATAATATAGTTACGATAGGGTGCATACAATAACTTAACTGAGGCCAACAAGCTTAATTATATGGGGTGAACTTGGATGTGCTTGATTTGTCCGAAATGAAAATATAGTCATCCCGAAAAGGGTATGGATGGTTCAATTCTATTTGGATTACAATACTGAGGAGTGTCTGAAAATGGGGTCATCCAAAAATGGTCCTTTTCATTAATCGGGAAATTATGATTAACCATCAAATTTTGGGGTATCTTTTCGCGAAAAAAACACGTGGTTTTGCTTGAGGGGTCCCCCTAAAAATAAATCCTGGTAGATTCCCCAAATGGGGTGATTAGCTAATGGTTAATTGCTATCAATTGACAATGAAACCACTACCCTCCAGGAAATTCACATAGGCCGTGGTAGATTTTTTTGTTTGTAAGATTCGGTTCCACAAAAGAACCGTGATTTTCAGGGTCAAACTGTTAATTTATCAGAGGGTAATACTTAAGTGAGCGAATGGCAAATTGATGGTTTGTCATTGGGAAAAAGCCCTATACGGAATCGAAACCAACTGCAACCACCAGTTCAATCGTTGGTCGTTGGTTGGAAGAACAGAACCGATAATGAACAGTATAATACATCCCAAGCAAATTCAAGGTATTTTTTCATCAAACTAGTAGAGATTGATGTTTCCATCTTTTCGGAAAGAGTCTTATGATACGAACATGTTGAAGCTGTGACAATATTATATCATATGTATATATATATATATGTCTGAAACCAAGGCTCTGGTAGGTATCACATATGCCGCTGATGTGCGAGGCCCGTTCACATTGCGTGGTTCGCAGCACTTGGTTGAGCGCTGTGCACTCAGCCGTCTTTTCCTGAGGACTCCAGGCAATGGGCCAAGACCTACGGAACCTTTGGAATGGTGAATGAACATGCAGCTTTGCAAACTGCTTCCTGAAAACCCAAGGCTTGACTGAGGTTTTGAGGCGTACTCACCTGAGCTGCCGGAATGGCATTGCTACATCACGTTTTGGTGTTGCATGTTGAATTTCGGGAATGCAATCCACCAGCATTGTATGTTCCATCTAGCAATTGCAGTGTCTAAAGGGCACGTAGCAACCCAGTAATGACACCTAGCTGATATCATGCAGTAGCAGATTTTTGCTCGCGTTTGAAAACCTTGACACCACGAACATTCTTGTTTTGTCACACCAACCCACAAAGGAGTTGTTGCCCTCTCAAGTTTCGAGTCCCAAATGTAAACGAGGGATCCAACCATTTTTGGGATGACATTCCACTTATCATCATTAATCTATGTTGAGGTCCTACATGGTCCTACTGATTTTTAGTTCGCAACCGTCCCAGCGTGCACGGACGAACCCAAGCATCCTGCAGCTGACGGTGCTCTGTCGGGTCTTGCTTCAGGAGGTCTGCTTGGTGGGTACCTTAGTTGGTGATGCTCCGGTCCTAAGATATTCATGTGGGAAACCCAATGCCATAAACCTACCATTTGGGATGGTTTATAGCACCCATAACATGGTGGGAATTCAGCACAAATTGGAGATACCTCCAAACTTGGACTTGAGCAGCAGCAAGTGGAATTCAAACACTATCAAATACATCTACAGTAACCCCCCAAAAAAGGCTTCAACTTGATCGAAACATTATTTTAACAAGCAACACGTGATTGTGAACGAGCAAAAAGGAACAGGGAACTCTAACATAAAACACATGGAATTGAGCCTAAGAATAAGGCTTGAGCCAGAAAACTGTATTGCAACCAAAAACAGCTGGAATTTAACGAACAGCGATTTTAATAAAGCAACACCAAGTGGACTGCTACCCATCACTGCAGCTCCCCCAAAACCTCCTTGGCCGCTCCCTCCCCCCAGTTGGATGCAGATCAAAAGTGTTTGCCCCCGCCCAAAAACATATCGTGTACAATACATTTGTATGCTATGTTTCATCATGACCTCACTGTTGCCTGCATCGATCAGCCTATCTGTGTCTGCATCCTTGTCTCAATATCTGAAATGGATGTTTCAAGACTAAAGCATGCCATTATATTGCTGCTCCACTGGTCCCCAAACTCTTGACCCATGCATCATGCATCCCATATCCACAACCTCCTCGAACAATCTTGAACATGTCTAACTGAACACCCCAAGGATCTTCCTGGCAAAATCTAGCTTTGGGTGCTTCCCAAAACAGCAGGATCCCCAAAATAAACGCGAATAACAATGTTCTAGCATTGAAACACCTACATGGCTCATGGGTTTAGCTATGTTTAGATGGGCTCAGACTTCCCCGCCCCAAGGTTTCGGGATGCCTTGGGAACTCAAAAAAACATTTCGAGCCGCACAGCCCCCCACAGCCCAGCCACAAGTCTGGTGCAGCTCCATCCACTGCCGAGCGCTGCTCTCCAGACGCTCTGCGTGGGTCAAAATCCGCTGCAGCTGGGCATCGCAGAATGCGAACCCCTCCACATGTCCCCTGAGAAGTTGCAGAAGTTTCGGGTCCTGCTACTTGCCAGTGGGGGTGACGAGAATGGCTAAAACATGGTAAAACCATGGGATTCGCATCCGCATAGGCAAGTTGAACAAATCGCCGACAATTATGGTTATATTATCATGCACACATATATATATATAATATAAGTAATATATTTGTATATAACACGCATTTATATAATCATATATATATATATGTATATGTATACGTATTAATTATATATATACATACATATATATATATGTTACACATACTATATTATAATATATATATATATCATTATAAACATACATATATATATATATATCCACATATATACATATATACCCATATCTCTATATATATATATATATACATCCAACTATGAGCGGAACTGCAAGCCCCAAGAATGGCTCTTTGGGAAATCTGAGGGTTCGTGGGAGTCAATACGCCATAAAGATGAAGCCTTCATTGCTGTGTTGACCTCTGGGAGAAAACAAGAAAACACGGCGCAGGAAGGGCCCCCCTAGACCATAGGCAAGCTGGTTTGGATGTAGTCTAACCAGATCTTATGGTGGATCAATCAATCGTTGGATGGTGAGTTCAAAACTAGCTTATAATTGGGGGGGCCCTTCCTGTATATGGCAGAGGGGTTCAGCTGATGACCTATTCGAAAAGTCGATGGGAACTGAGTTGGAACCCGTCCTCCTGGGAAGTCAGCTGAAGTCTCAGGGTCTTGCCTGGCCGACGTCATACGCCCAAGATCAACTTAGATCCCCCAGGTAAGGGGTGGCAAAGGGGTGGCAAAGGTGTGGAGAAGCGCGCTGTCAAGCGGAAGGAATGGCATGGTGCTCCAAGCTTCAATTACACTAAATCACTTAATGTATAAAAACGTGATGAACTGCAACATGAGTATAAACGTTCAAACGTCAAAATTCAATGGGATCTGCTCCCAACTGGTCAACTTACAGAGATGCGGACAGGTGTGGCAAGTGCTGGATTGTGACATGCTGTGAGCAGATCTGATGTTTCGCAGCTTGGTTCAAGAATATATTCTACATGAATCCAGATGCCCTCTGCCAGAATTGACTGTTAGATAATCTGTGGAGTGAACCTGGAACATCCTGACCAACAATATTGACAAATTGGAGGTGCCCTGATCTGGATCCAGATGCATCTAGTTCTACTATTTGGCTGGCTTTGCTCAATTCTTTGCATAGCATCGACTACCATCAGCGTATAGCAACGGAGGCTTGGAAGATAGATAAGTAAAATCCCACCACGATAGCAATGACTTGATATGCTTTCTATATAGTCTATAATTTTCTATCTTTGGGGATCTGTTTGGGGTTCCTAAACCATGATTCCATATAGTTAATTTCACATAACTCCATCTAAATATAATTCCGTATAATTCCCAGCTACACCACACTTTTTCCTCTAAGCTGATAAGTCATCGGTGGGAAGCCGCAAAGGGCCTGTCTTCATGGCCCCGTGTAGGTCTTTCAGCTCGGCGTCAGCCAGCATCTGCGTCAAGTTCTGCCAGAAAACCACTGCCTGGCAGGGAATGTCATGGGAAGCTCATGGGTTATGCCATGAAAAATGCCCAAGAAATGCCCAAGAAACCAATGTTTTTCATGCTTATGGCCTCTTCGACAGATGCTGCCTTCGTTTTCACCTTTGATTCTGCCTGACGGGTCGCAGGAAAGGCTCTGACTAGCAATCGCTGCTAATGGTGTGCACTTCTTTTTGCCTACTGGTTGCAAGTAAGGATGCATACTATAACATGTATATATATATATACCTATACATATATTAACATGTCTACAACTGATACTGTAAAGGGATAACCTTGTCCCAGGATGCAAACTACATAATGCCGATTTAACCTGATTTCAAGCTTTCCTTCTTGTCTATACTGCGTATGTTTGGGTTGCTATAGATCGATGTTCAATATCATGCCTGCATCATAAATATCAAAACAACTTCAAAATTCACCGAAATTCACCGAACTTTTTTTCAATATTAAACGTACATTATGTTTTGCATTATTGGTAGGTTGATGGCTTCACACCCCTGGCTCCCAGGGGTGGTTTCCCGACCTGCCGGTGACCGTGCATGCTGCTTTGCAGCAGCGCAGTGCCACATTCGCCGCCATCCAAACAGCCGTCTTCAAAAAGAACCGACGCTGGTGCCTGCTTGGCAGCTCTGGGTGCAGGGGTCAACCATTATGTTACCCATCGTTACCTGCAAAGAACGGGATAGACTCTGCTATTTTTTTGGGTAAATCATCTAATGTGGGCAATCCAATGATAAACCTGCCATTTCGATCCATTTCGGGGATGGTTTGTACCACGCATTTATGGTGGTTTTGGGGATGATTTATTACTGGATTTGCCACATGATTTATGCAATTTTCAATAATCAGGTTGAGTTCTCAGAGGGTAACCTTACATACTGCGCGCAGGCTGGTAGGATTGGATTCAATTGGATTCGATGGTTTCATTTAAATCGCGTTGAACCAAATTTACATGGCGAGCCATGTCCACACAATGGACTATTCTGAACAAATTTGGATGGCTATTATGCAACAAGGGCACCGACTGACACTTGGGTACAAACATATCATGATCTTCCTGCCAGTAGAAAAAGATATGCATGCAGTACACAAGATACCACATACCGAACCAGTTATGTGCATCTGTCCCCCCCATCGAGAAACAAGTCAGAATGGTCATGTTGTGATCTTTCCATGATCGCACCCATCCTGTTCCCCGATTCCACTGCAGAAGGTTCATACGTTCATTTAAGTTCATAGATGTCATAGATCTTGTAAGATTCAACATATGCTATTCATGGTTCAATCTAAATCCAACCAGCAACAAACTTACAGCACCAAACTCACAGGATTGCGCAACTCGACTTGCTTTGACGCAGAGCTAATCCCAAATACCCTGCCACCACCACAAACAAAAACAACTTTGATAATATTATATAGAATTATATGCAATTGTACATGCATACATATTATATATAATATAAGTATATATATATATATGGATATGCAACGATTCCGACATAGGGCAAACATGGGCAAAACATAAGCTCCCAATCAAGGTTTACGGTTTACTGGTTAAAACACAACTACCCGGTACTGCAGCCAAGATGCTCGCACTTCTGGTCTAGAAGTGGCTCCCACCAGCAAGCATAAGATCTGCGCCCCTCGAATCATGACGAGGGGATTGCCACGTACAAAAATCCTCGGCCCAAGTGCTTGATTTATGGGCATGGGGTCGCAAATCGAGAACCTGGTATTTTTTTCCAACGCACAAACACGACAATGTGGAGCAGTGTTCAGGGATGTTTGCTTCAAATTGGGGATATACAGTGGTTTGAATTTCCGAACTGCCAGCCAGCAGGCAAAGATCTTACCGGCACCAAATCTTGCAAGACCAACTCTCCTTGGCTTTTGGGTCCTACTTGGATGATCATCCAAAACACTTCTTCTTAGCCACCTGCGGTCACCCATCAGAATTGATCCCTGCAGTCTAACCACAAAGATATATAATGATACATGATGATATAAAATGATAGACTCCATATAGACTCCATGATCTTCAGCGGTCTACCCCAAATTGCTCAGTAGGGCATATCAGGGCCATGCCCCCAGTCATTACATCATCTCCCACAGGGTCTCTGTCCAGGCATCCGCTTCCGAGATCTGGTTGGCCTATGGCCACATGAAGCGCACCCCGAGGGATGCCACAAAGCAAGAGCGAGGCACAAGGGGTTCCGTGCCCGTCTTGAGCCCATTGACGCAGCGCAGTTGCGTGTGACTGATGCTACATGCATTTGATGCACATGCAGAACATGTTTCGACGGGACAAATGAATACTTGTGCACATACAAATCACGAGAGGCCTGCAAAGACAACAGAAAGGCTAAGGCATGCTGCTTACACGTATCTTTTTGAAAATCTGCTGATTAACAATTGACTTGATGTATGCTATTGAGCACCAGAGCATGTTCAATGAATAAGAATCCAGTGTATTTGTTCATGCTTGGTGGATGTTTCGTCGACCTTTGTTGATTCATAACGCAGAACCCAACAAATACCAAAGGACAAGCGGTAAGACCATTCAAAGACGCTTTTCTCTACCAACCATCATTAATACAGTGAGGTCGTTCTGAGGTCCTCACACATTTACTCCGCTTTACCGTGGGATGAAGTAGAACATCAATGCTATACTTAACTATATATGATTCTATGCTATAGACAGTTATAGATGATTCTCATTTCGTTGAGATTCTCTGATTCCCATTCAAACAGGCTATAAAGTTCTGATTCCCATCAATAGTTCATGGGAAAACTCATGGCTAGTTATGGATGAAGTTCCCATCGCCAAGGCTCGGCCCTTGGGAGAGAGCTTCTTCAGCCTGGTGCAAGGCCTTCTTGGCCACCTGGCAGTGTCATGGGAACATTGGAGAATTCACCAGGAATCAATGGGAAAATGATGGGAAGATCATGGGGAAGTCGACTGGGAGAATTCCGGAAAGTTAAATGGAATAATCATGGGAAATGGGAGAATATCAGAAAAATCAGCATTCACACATTGGGTATATCATCGAACTCAATGATCATTGGATTGGGTTTAAGGATGTTTAAGGGAACTTTTCAAGGAAACCCTTTTAGTCGATGGGGAACACCATGGTTTCCTGCAGATCGTCGTGGAAATTTGGAGAACTCACCATGAAAAAAATGGGATTTACCTATGACGCTTTTACATGTCTTTTTTTCCCCATGAAGGGTTTCATGATTTAACCATGAAATCCATGAAACAATTGAACAATTGGATCCAATCTGATGCATCTAACGATCAAATTGGGACTGGTGTATGAAGAATTGGGATCTAACACCATGAATAACAGGGATTGAAGCAGCAAAATGCGACTTAACCATGTCATTTTGGGATTTGATTTAACCATGATGTAATGGAATAGTCATTTGATATTCCGGGATATGCATATAATGAGTATTACATACAAGTCTTGGAGGAATGATGTAGGTTTGCAAAAAATGGAGGGGTACCGGGATACCAAAAATAAATGCCATGTTCAGATGATTCAAAACAAGATGTGCGGGGACCTTATGTTCAAACAAAGCCACCACTGCTTTCCTCTGTGCTAAGTGGAGTGGCTTTCAAAGGACAATCAATGCGCAGAAGAACAACACAGAAACCCGAATGTATATAAAGTTGTTTCATCTAGTCTAGGATGCCTAGCAAATTCTACGATGTGAACTGAGAACCCGGGATTCTCTTGATCATGGTTGATGAATTGGGGGGCAATACCCTCAAATATTGCGAGTAATGCGACCCCTAGCAAATATAAACCCACATGTGTTTTTGTTGATCCCATGTTATATGTTGACCTTCTTGAATGGTTATCATAATTTGCTGCAGTCCCAAAGAGTCTGTCTGAGAATCAACTTGTGCACGGTGAGGAATGCAAATGATGCTTGCGGACAATTTTGATCAATTTTGTACGTACAGCCAATCCATGCTCCTACTTGCAACAAATCATCTAACAGTCTGTAGAACTCACGTACGTTTTTGCGCTGCATCCAGGTTTCCAAGAGTATCCAAATTTATTCCACCTGGCTTATATCATATATCCATGTCCAGACCTTTCAGAAGCCAAAACCCTGTCCACTCTTTCCCAGCTGCCTGCTTTTTACCCAACAAGCATGCGACTTGCGCAATGGAGTGATTCAGCCTCCGAAAGGGAGTCTCATGTGTGCACCTTTTGGGCCGAAACAAATCCCGTCCCCCTCAACATTAAGGACTCCCCCATCCGAAAACTCAAGGTTGGTATTCGATCCGTTCATTTTTGGATCCCATTATGGAAGGTATTGAACGTTACAGGGCTATTAGGGTAATGGGATTAGAACCAATGGGTGTTCAGCTTGTCAAGTTGCTCCAAAGCCTTTGACAGCCAAGCAGCCCTGCGGTGTTTTCCAGCCTTGGCAGCAGTGGGCTACTACCAGTCACCTCATGAGTAATCAATATAAGGATCAACTCACCAAAAAGATACCAAGCCTCAAGTACACCCTATCCAGAAGCAAAACTATATGCAAAAATGCGAGAGAGTTCTCAACTCATTTTTTGGGGCGACATGCCAGTTCGCGCTGGATTTGCCCTTCTACACGCTTCCAGATTGAGGAATGAAGCCCCAAAAAGCTCTGCACTTGTTCAGCATATCCACGGCTTGCTGGAACGATTTGATGGACATTATTAGACATTAAAATAAGTTGACAACGCCAATAAACTCCGATCTCTCGTGCGCGAGTTTCTCGAGTTGGGTGATTTGAATTCAGTGTGGTAAAAGAAGAGGCAAGGACTGGAAAATGAACTAATATTCTTCATGGATATGCTTCAGAGGCTCCAGATTCAACCAAAAAAAAACACAGATTCCCGGGCAAAAATACCCAGGTCTTGGTGCAGAACTGGGCTGTGGCATCCGATATCTGGGCATCTTTCCTGGTCGGAGGAAATCTGAGAAGGTTGAAACGGACACCCGGAAACTTTGCTACATCACTCACTTCAGCTTTTTTCCTATCTCTGACAAATCAATATCACATGCAGAAACTGATCGAAATCTCGGGATGCAGTTGATGGCTTGGAGTGAGATGGAGTGAGTTGTAGAGTTGTTTGCTGGTCCCTTACCCTTGATGCTTGTGGGAGTCACAACTCCAACTTGCGAATAGCTGCGATAAATGTGTTTGAAGCAACCAACATTGGATGATATTATATTGCTCTGGGTCAAAACCCTGGCATCCCGTATTTTCACCCGAAAAATCAAATTACAAGTTGAACTATTTATCCCCAAAGAGTATCAAGAGTAGGATCATATGAAGGATATTGAAGCATCCCTTTAGAACATCTTTCTCATCTAAAGGGCTACAACCCCTTTCGTCCCTTTCGTTGAATCGCCGAGGTGCAACAAGTTCATCAGGGCCTTCAACTGGAATCGCTGACCATGGACTTGTGCCAAGAGCCTCAAACGCGGAAGGGCCAAGGTGAATGGATGCGTTGGATATTTCAATGGGTTCATGGGGAAGATCTAGAGGAACCCATTGTTTTTCTCCCAAAACATAAGGGTTTCCTGCAGATTTCCCCTTCAACCAGCAATATACCAATAATTCTATAGGGGTATTGCCTAAGGAACGGCCATTTTTAAAGAACGTAGCCGTCCAATCCCTTGGCAGCGTCTTAGTTGGGTGGTCAACTTGCTGGGAACCATCAACGATGATCCAATCCGCAAGCCCCACATGGTCACAGCAACTTAGCCCAAGGTGATGTCGCAGTAGCATTGGTGGTTTGTAAGCGCCATTTGGTATGTTAAATTAGTAATATATATGTATAGATCTATCTACTTTAATCCATAGTTAAGTTAGTGAAATGACCCAACTTAGCATAACTTAGCTATTCTTTAGGGGACCCCCACCTTGTTTGCCCCAGTCACTTGTATGTGGCAGCATCAGGGTGGATTCCGCCAGCTTTCTTGGCGCGTGCGTAGAAGTCCTCCACTAAGCGTGACGTCATTCGGCAATTCTTTCCCATAAAGAAAGATTCGGAACAACACTGATATAATGTGAGCATGAGGCAATATCACTATATAATATATAGCATTTCATTGCATTTCTATTTCTATGTGGTACTTATGCAACTGATGCACATCAATCATCAATGTGCGTACAGCTAGCTATACACATTTACCAGTGCCTCTGCATCGCCCAGCGCGCCCAACTTCACGCATCCACGCAGGAAGGTGTTCAAGGTGCGGAGGTCTCCCGAGACCCCCGCAGCCTGGGGCGAACGGGGTCACCATGGAATCCCTTGATTTTCACGGCAACATAGCTGCTGGCATTCATGAAATTCATGGAATTTGAATGAATTTGATGGGTGCTCATCCTCCAAATATGGTACAAATCATGGAGATTTACAGTAACAGTATTTAGCCAACCACAGCAGAGGTGACACCTCAATGATGGATGGCATATAGATGTTTTATGATGTTTTGTAAGCCCTTTTTAGTGGCTGTTTGTTGACAAGCCTGTAACAAACCCGAACATTTTTGGGGGGAGTCACCTTTATTGGGGCCTGGTTAAATCCACATTTATTAATATAGTCAGTAGATACTTCACTTCATTCCATATTTCCAAATCACTCTCTACAGTCTAGGGGCCCCGTTGGGGATGCTTGCCAACTGTCCCATCCTCACTCTGGCCCTTCAAATGAAAAAGACACTTTGGGTCAGTTACAGTATCATGGCGGTTCCATCACATAGATATTCTAAAGAAAAACGTGGTTGTGAGACCAAATGATTCCATCAAAAGCTCTCAACAAAAATGGGACAGGACATGTTTCATCAGTTTATCATCAAACATTTGCCTTAAAAATGCCTGAAACATCTCCAACAACTCACCATCCGTCAGCTTACCCAACCTGCATCTGCTCCACGACTCTCCAAGCTGATGCCAGATCTCCTGCAGCAAAATGACCTTTCAGCAGCGTGGTGTACCTCAAACCAAGTGGAGCCCACCAGCCATTAGAGCTTTTGGGGCTGGAGATCCCATCTAACAGAAAAACATGATCTTAAAACTCAAGCTGTTGCTAGCCATTTCTATTGATTTCCTACACAATGCTTGATCTAAGAATTAGATTCCAGTGTCACTCATGGAATATCAATATGATCATGGTTGGATCATCCGATTCACCAAATATCAACTCACAAAAAGGTTTGAACATGGAGCCAAGCTCAAGTATCTGACACTACACCCGCAAAGTAGACCCTCAAAACATCTCAAAATTATGCCATGCATACCCTCTGGTAAACTAACATAGCTATTGAAAATGGCGATTTATAGTGGATTTATGGTGATTTTCCCATTAAAATGCATAGTTTCAAACACAACAAACTCTGGCATCTTTACGCATGGCCATTGACCCCATAAACTCCTGCCCTTTTAACCGGCCGAGTCTTTCAGCCAACGGGCTCCACCACGCCCAGTGGAAGGTTGCTGTCCACCATCCTCTGCGAAACCTGGGGACGTTCATTGGAGGCTCCTGGATTTCTTTTTGATCAAAATTTATCCAAATGGAGGTGTCCAAAGTCATGGAACCCAAGTTTCAACTTTTTTGGAGGATTTTCCACTATAAACATCTATAAACTATCCAGCTATGTACCCCCATGACTGTGGTACTTCCCATATGGCCCTTTTTCCCATGTGGAAGTCCGGGCCTTGACTGCACCAGGAAGATCGCCACATAGCACGTGAACGTTCCTTAGGAGGTGCCGCCCGAAGTTGCATCATGTACTATATATTGTTATTTAAATGTCAACGCTTGATATCTGTTGGAACAAAAAAAACAAGAATCCACTTGACTTACAAACCATACGTGCTAAATTTCACAGATCATCCCATGGTGCAGTAGCTCTCAGAGCCACCTCCAGCTACCAGGAAGCTGGTTGAGCAATCCCAACACTTACCGAGTTTCAGCAGTGTGGAGAAAATGTGACGCGTCACGCGGCCGCCGCTGGCAGTGAAACGTTGGAAGGTTGACAGCGCTTCAGTTAACTGCTTTCCTCGGCGCTAGCAACGAAGTCAGCTCTCGATGTGGGTCTGC
The DNA here is from genome assembly GCA_003297045.1 of Symbiodinium sp. clade C Y103. Classification (NCBI taxonomy): domain Eukaryota; class Dinophyceae; order Suessiales; family Symbiodiniaceae; genus Cladocopium; species Cladocopium sp. clade C. The sequence goes on along the minus strand of BGPT01002116.1, from coordinate 47,426 downwards.
TACATCCCCGGTGCGGCAGCTTGCAGCTTGAAGGTATCTTAAAAATATGAACAAATAAGTCACACATGAATCACAAAGAATGGAGCATGGAAAATGTTGTCAACCCCCGAAGAAATCATCCAGTCATAAAAAAAGGAAACCTTGGTGACAGAAACCTACGTCTGATCTTGGCTCATCTGACGAAATGACCGGAACAAATGTGGTATGTGATGTTCCTCATCCAACGTGACCGAAACAAATGGCCCCTATTCCCTGCAAGGTGGTGCCCCCAGTTGTGTTTGCTAATCTGTAAACCCATTTAGCATCATCTGAGTACACTATAGTTGTATCTAGTTGTATCTAGTTGTATCAGTCTTTCTTTATCCAACATAAACATACATCAACCATCATCAACCATTGAATTCACTTGGTTACCCTCTGGTAAACCAACATAACTATGGAAAATCACAATTTTTTTATGGGAAAATCCTCTATAAATGGCCATTGTCAATAGTCCTCAACATAGCGGTAGTACCACTCACCGAGCCTGGGCCCAGAAAACGTCGTAATCCAAGGCTCTAGACCCACAGCTCGCAATTTCCCGGGCCTGGCACATAGCACTCATCCGGAAAAAAAAAAAAACATGATAGGATGATTTTACTGCCATGTTGCCGAGATTTTACAGATTGGATTTCTGCACATGTGAAAAAATCACAGAGGGAAAATAAGAGCATATGTTCTCCTACCATTTGAAAACGACTTTACTATTTTACTTTTGGTACTTAAATCTCTTCGGATTTTGCTTTAGATGAAGTACTGTGGCAATCAAAAGCCATAAGCGATCCCCGATTTCACCAAATATGGGTGATATGTAAATAGACAATTCACAAGTGGAGGAAATCCAACATGGGCTGCCAGGAGCTCCCCATTTCAAAAAGGAACATCGTCTTTACATGGATGAATGTGGTTATGTTCCCTTCTCAAGTTTTATCGTCAAGACTTTCTTGAATTAGATGCACCCAAGAAATTGTATGGCCCTTCGAAGGGCAATTTATGGGAATTTCCCACCACGAATACTCATGTGGTGGACTACCTTCATTTCAGGTATCTGAAATGGCCGTTGATTTGTCTCGCTGCTTGATGAGGTAATGGGTGGGAACTTGCACGTATTGGGCATGGGTCAAAACCCAAAGCCAGAACACCAAAGAACTCATTTTATGATTGTTGATGCGTGCCAAACCAGCCGCGAACAATAAGATTCTTTGCTGTTCCCGTGTCTTGCCAATCCCTGCTCTGTAGATCAACCCTGGGATACCTGAGATATGATGATATGACGTTCCTTCTTCAAACTGACAGCCCCCAGTCAAACCAGAAACCACTAGCCACTAGCCAACTTCAAGACCATCTTGGTGATATTATGGAGTTGCTACACTTTCCCTCCTATGCTATCCGTATTGTTTAATATATATATATATATTATTATATATTATATTGTTTCAATAGTATGCTTATATAAATAATGATAACTAATCTTTTCAAAGTAAAAAAAACATGTACAGTACTGATTGGTTGATATTGGTTGATATGATATTATGTACAATTAATAAATTTCTATATAGACTGATGCATATCTACACACGTGTGTGTGTGTGTATGTATGTATGTGTGTCTTTTTTATATATCATCATTTTTTCTCGTTCGCACCCCAGCATCATGAGAACCATCCGGCCGCAGAAACACAAAGCCGCACCGTGGCCGCGGCTGCTTCACCCCCACGAGCCATCAGGAAGGCTAGCCTCAGCTTGGGCCATCCACTACCAGGCACGGCTGGAGTAAGTGAATCCCTGCCCCATATTTTTTCATTTTTTTCAATTTTCAACCCACAAATGGGCCCCGAAAATGAAATACATCAATAGTAAAGCAGTCGTTCTTGGGTGGTGTAGGGTGGTATTCGATACTAGGAAGGGATTACTTGCTGTTTGGAGTGTGAAACTACAGACTTGTTGATGGGTTAGATATTATGGTTCACAACCCAAAAAGTCACGTTTAAAAGCAGAAATAACGCTCAAAACCGCTGATGTACTGAAACGCCGCAACCCTGGAAAACTTACAAATTGAACTTCTGAAGATTTGCAATTGCCGTGGAAAATCATCAAAACCTCTAAGACATTGACCTGTTCGGCTTTGGTAACACTCATACAAGTAGACATCCATCGGGTCATGAGCGTGTGTTTTATGTGTGACGGTTGGGCAAAGTTCCTTAAGTCTTGTCCGGTCAAATCCCGATGATCTGTTCTGAATCGGCTTTTCTTTTGCCACGGTGAATCATCCTGATTGGAAATGGACCCTTCACACACCAGTGACCTCCAGAAGTATCAACCGCAACCAGAAGCCCACTGTCAGTTTCTGGCTGGAGGCGATGTCCAATAAACTATCAGGGATGATGGGAAACATATAGCTCCGAACCACTCCCTCTTAAACACCAGATAGACTGAAATTTCAGAGATACAGTATCCCATAGTCAAAAGATTATTTAAATCGCATCATAACTACAATAATAAATACAGTATATACATAGCCATCCTGGAGTAGATAGAATATGTAATTGTCCTAAAATCCGCACTAAAATGGGAATATCCTTGAGGTTCCCCTATTCTATCTACTCCAGCATGATTCAAATATAATCGATGTATATATGCATAGCATTGCATAACTGTATGCCAACTCTTTCCACAAACTACCCTCTGGTAAACTAACATAACTATGGAAAATCACCATTTTTAATGGGAAAATCAGCTATACATGGCCATTTTCCATAGCTATGTTAGTTTACCAGAGGGTGTTCCATCCATCTTTCCTCAAGGTCTAGACATTTCTTCCAAGGCTCCTCCCTGGGGTGGCCACCAAGAGTTCCACCCCAGCCTGTCGGATGAAAAACCACTTGGTTCATAGGGATTCCCGCGGCGGATTGTCTGAATATCCGCCAGGAATTTTACTGGATTGGTTGAAGGGAAAATCTACAGGAAACCATGGTTTTTACCATCAAATATAGAGGTTTCCTGTAAATTTTCCCATAAACCAATCCAATGAGAATTGGGTAACACATGCTACCCCCTATAATTTATAATCATCCAACCAACAGGGCTCTAGCAGCCACTGCTCATCTGGCTATGGTCTAGTGGACGTTTTGCCAGGACACCCCGTTTTTCCCGCTTTTTACAAAGTCCTTTATGTGGGTCTCCTGCAAATCTTCTCCTCAACCATTTCTGGGATATGGGTGAAAACGACCAACCATCGACTGTCAATACTGGGGATTTTCAGAAATCCTGCACCGGTTGGTAAATGGTTTATCCCCTCATATCCCATAGCTAATTTCCCAATAGCATTGGTAGATGTGTTTTGTATAGTTCCCAACTGCTAATCTCCAACTAATTTCCCAACTGATAGCTATTGGTAGATGGTTCCCAATAGCTAATCTCCCATATCCACCTTCAGTCACCTGGGATCATCCCAGGTCACGAATTCGCGAAACTCAACGCCACTGGGATGGCTTGTAATGGGTAAGAGCCGCAAATGACGTTGTTTTACGTTAGTGAATTACTATACATGTACAGCATCCAGAAGAATATGGATGGTTAATGGGGATGTGATATGTCTATGTGATTTCAATAGAAAATGAATATTTAACCATTTAACCCATTGTATAAATCCATTATTAATGATGATAATGACACATTTTGGTGAGCTATACATGGGAGAAAGAAAACAACACCCGCCACACTTTTTGGAGGCAACATCTTGGGCGGATCCCAATCTCCACCTCCAAAGCAGCAGCTTGAGACTCCCAAGGAGTGCCACCATAGACACAGCAAGCCTGAGCTATGGCTTGCTGTGGTTCCATGAGGACACCATGATTTCTTGCCCCAGAAAAAACGAGGGGTTTCCTGGAAAACAAACACTGCCATTGTTCTCCGTCTATTGTGTACTGTACGGTATACTTACCCACATTTGGGCCATTTTAGTTGGTAAGAAATACAATTCATGGAGATACATGGAGCATCTGGTTATCAAAGAATGGAGACATGTGACGTCCTATGCAAATCTTGAGAGAATGGACCAAAACCGCCAGGATTTTTGTTTTTGTAAATTGTACTCGCCGACAAACCTGAGATAAGATAATTTTACGAAAAGATCAAAAAAATACAGTGACATCGCGGCGAGCTTGTGGTAATTCCGCCATTGCATCTAACCAAATCAAAGAGAGACTTGGTTCTCCCATGATGTGGCTGGGTTAAGCCATGTTATCCTTTGGATTCCTTTTGTAATTTAACAGTATTAAGCATGGCTTGCCGGAAGACACCCCATTTAGTTCGATGATTTCCCCCTTCAGACCTCCATTGAGCTCTGGGATATCAAGCTACTCGCTGGTTGGATGGCGCGAAGCGCTCAGCTTCTCGATGGATTTGAGCTGCTAACTCTCGAGTGGGAACAACCTGGATGAGACCAACAAGGTGGTGTAGGTATAGTTTAACGATTGGATTCATCGGTATATATATATATTATATAATTATATATACAGTATATTATATATAGATATGTCTATTGGTGAATGGGGTGGTCTTTAAAATGTATTACATCATTAAATATATTTGAAGCTTATGTGCCAAAACATCAAGTGTAGGCCAAGGCTTGTCCTTGCTGCGAATCTTTTGAGCTTGACCAACCTCCTGAGGAAAAAAAAAACGACCTTCAGGGCTCAAGACTTTGACCACCATAAGATCAAAGGTGTTGTCCTTTTAAATCCCATTTAACAGGCCAGCAAGTTTCATAACTACTTGTCACGCAAGCCGTAGATTGATCCGAAACTTAAAACTGACAATCAGGTGTGTATATTGATTGAACTCTGTTTTTGCTGAGGAAGATCCACTTACAATCTCCTGAAGCACCGACCGTGTCTCGGATTTCCAAAGAATTCCCGAGGCAGTGCATAAACACATGGGAAAAAAAAAAACCTTTAACAAAGGGAATGCAAGCATGGCTTATCTTCGAAACGCTGCCCAACAAAAAAAAAACATGACGCTATGTTTTCCCATATGTTTGTCCAGTTTAAACACATATAGCGCAACATATAAAAACATCATGGCACCAGGTACAACCCAGCCCCAACTACGTGCTGTCAAGCAAGTGACCACCAACGCCAAAGCGCCCGCTCCAGCCGCTCCCTCATCATTTGCCTCCTCCGGCTGTACCGGTACCAGCATGGTGTGACGGTCCCTTCGGTTGATTTCGGGAGAAATCTGGAGTAAACCAAGCTTTTCTACCCCCAAACCTGCTGCTTTCTTTAGTTTTTCTCCTCATTCAATGCTGGGTCTACTATGTTGAAATGGCGCTATAAATTCATACACCGAACACATCCGAAATGGGGTGAGATAACCCAGTGATACTATTTATATAAGTGGGAGCAGAGCGCTTGGAAACAGGGGTGCCAAAGGGCGACGCATTTGGTTGGTCATCCAGTTTTTGAATATCAATCATTCTGAATCATATGGCGATTTTTCTCAAAATGGTGGATCCGCAAAACCATGGCCTTCAACACTAAAATCATCCAATTTTCGGATGATTTGGGGGTACGCACCATTTTGGGAAACTTCCATATCATATGACGTCAACATTGTTGGTGCCAATGTGTGCAGTACATTTATTGTATAGTCTCAATCGACATGACACTTTGAGAGGCCTGCAAGTCAATGTCACAGCTTCGAAAACAAAAAGGCACTTCCTAACATCATACTGGCCACCCAAGCTGCCAACCTCCAGCCAGTGATTAATTTTGTGCATCGCAGGTAGCCTCAAAACAAAGCACATGTACAGCATATGGGTCTGCCTGAAAACGGGATATTTCGCCAATAACCGGCTAGTTACGGCGGCTAGTAAATGAGAAACTGACGGTTAACCAGTGGGATTTGGGGTACCCATGGCTACCCTATTTTCAGACAAACCCATGAGCCCTGACTGGTACCAAGCCAGCGAAATTGATTGATTGCTACAGTAGAGATTCCCATGATGGATTGAGAGAAGCCTCTCATCAAACTAGCTCGTTTCACACCGATATAGTTTCAATCCAATAGCCTCCTCATGTCTGGGTTGCAACCCCATTCTTCATCATTTTTCACTGCCGATCGGGGGTCCATGAGCAAATGCAGAAGCGAAGCTGGAGCACTTCCAGACTAGAAGCACGGCATGAATTGCAGGTGAGGCACAAAAATGCCAAAGTTTTCCCACTTCCCGTCCTCAAGTTGAACTTTCCACATTGACTGAGGCTGCAAGGAAGGCGTGATGCAGGCCACATGTCACTCACGACCCCCTTGACTCTGAAGGGCAGATGGCCACTCCAACGACCAAACCGCATCCAAGCATCTTGGCAATCCCAATGCAATCGTGACCATCCAGAATGACAGGCCAGCCATATGCCTGAAGTTGGCTTCCATGTGTCCCAGCAAATTATGCGGCGTATGTTATTGTTGGGATATGATTGTTGTTTTATTGGTCACTAGGGCAGAAAGGACTGAGTCTTGGTGATTTTGTCATCCCTACAACGCTTTTGACCCCTGAAAACCAACATGAACCGCAGCCCACGAGGGGGGGGGCAACCGCCTGAATGGGCATGGGCGTCTGAAAGCCACTGCTCCTCAGCTTCTTCCGCAGTTCCTTTAGAATTGGCACCTCCTGAAGGGATGACAACGGATGACCATTGGAATCATTGGAAGGACAACCCCGACTTGGAACCAATGGCAGAAGTGAGAATACGTCTTTTATTTGAGCCTAAAACAAATGCTTCTCCAACATCGGGAACTATGGTTCATTGGTTCAAATCAACTGTTTATCACTCAAATTAGCTCAAATCTACTGTACATCTTAAACAATGCATCTTTACTTCAACACGCATTTTAGCAAGCCAGCCATACAACGTGCGCACCTTGCTACGGAAATTCGTCTCGCCGGCCTTGAAGGCGAGGAAGGGCTGCACATCACCTCCTTCTACGCTGATTCCAGAAGCTCCTTCACAGCCAGGTAGTCACCACCTTTGGATAGCTTTTGAGGGTCTCCATGTAACTAGTCTTGTGAAAAAGATGTGTCTGGCCCATGTTTTTTAATGGAAAACTTGGGAGCCATTGCGATGTCAATCCCCGCGCCCGCAAGGAAGGAAGAATAGTTTACCTCACCAGAAAGAGTTCCAAACCACCTGTTCACACATGTTCACACCAGTCACTCACATAATCCTGTTGACTGCCACTACTCAGATGTTGCAAGGATTGGTTAAGGTGCTAGTAGGTGGGTTAAAAGATGTCATAGCCTTTTATCTGGGGATGTATTGGGATATATCTATATCCCAGTTCCAAATCGCTTTACTCATTCTGGTAACATCTAAGTATCAAGCCATTTCGGAGCCACGCATCAGTCAAGGATCCTGCGACAGGAGCCTTCTCACTCTTACCAGCCTTGCCACTGTCCTTCCCCTTTCCTTTACCACCTTTTCCACCTGCAAGCTTGGCAGTGCTTGGCGCTGTTCATCGAGATGGGACGAAACGTTTTAATGGATTGGTTCATGGTGAAATCATAGGTATATTGATAATTCAAGCAGGTAAACAGGCAAATATTGTTGGATATTTAAGATATTTGAAGGAGGTTCTTGCAAAATTAAATGTGTCTTAAATCAACACTTTTGACGGGCCATCTCGAAGTGACGTCGGACAAACCTCATTACATGCTGATGTTCACAGACCAAAAATACGGGCACACCAAAATTTGATGGTTAATCACTGTTAATCACTATGAACCATTCACGTTGTTTTTGGGTACTGTACGCCTTTCAGTCCCACCATGTCCCACCCATATCGGATTGGTGATGGTTGGTGAGCTGCAGTTTTTTATTACCCTGGGTGCAAGCATTGGCAAGGTCCAATACAACTCTGAAACACCAAACCCCACCAAAAGACATAACAAACAGAATGTTCATCCTCTAAATCCATCCCCCCAGCGGCCCATGCGGTCACCTTTCCTGAGCAAAGCGGTGACGGTCAACCCATGAAGACCATCCAACGTTCCGAAAAAGGGGTTGGAAAAGATATGATGTATCATATAGCATCAATCCTTGCATGCAGTAAATGTGCAACTACAGTAAATACATGAAATAGATCTGAACCCCCTATCTATATACTAGGTTCGGCTCAAAATGTATCCTTTTCCACCAGCCATTCGCATATCCATTCACGCAAGAAATGCAACTGTAAAATGATGGCGCCTTGTTCAGCCCATCAAATTGGTTACTATCCCTGTAACATGAGGTATTATTGACCGTATCACCGCCTAAAATCAGGAAAAAACACTGTAATTAAGTGACCCTTATATTACAGTTTGTGCAATTTGTTTGGCACGTAAAGTATCCTCATTTGGGAAGTCATCATTCAAAACAAGGTTCAAGAGTGGCTTTGCAGGTCAGAGTTAAAAGGTGGTGCCCTAATGTTTTGCTTAGTATTGCTTGTGTAGTTACCTGTACATATGTATGTACATATATATATATATACTTTTATAATTATATAATAAATATGTAAGTATATATATATAATATATAATTACATATATAATACATACTGTAACTAGGCTTTATAGCAAATATATAATCTATGGGCTTTCTAAGCCAACCCAAACGGGGCATGGCGAGCCGCTGCGTCTTGCCCTTGGAACGCGCTGCCACACTGGAGGTCACGGGTCCAGTGTCCAACCTTCTTGGGAGCCACTGATACCGAGGTGAATGGATTTTTTCTGGCTATGCAAATGGGGCTAGACCCCCTGATTTTTTTGTCGTACAGCACCTCCAGTCTTGATACAGTACCCTGAAATTGGCCAGTGATGTATGTTGAAATATCCAGTGGTAAGGAGCGAGCTGTTCGGAGCCAAGGGTATCCATATTCCTAGCTGTTTGGAGTAGCGAATTGAGTTTCTAAACCATATAATACCCTGTGGTTATTTAACATAGCTATGGAAAATGGCCCATGTATAGATGATCCATGGTGATTTACCTATTAAACGTGCTGATTTTCCATAGCTATGTTAAATAACCAGAGGGTAAGATGTAAAAATAAAAAGTAATTTTACTCATGTTGCCCTGGGTCTCACAACCCTCTTAGACTCCAAGGTGAGCACAAAAAAAAGCTAGATGAGTGTTCATCCTGATTATCTTGTGTCATCCCATCCACAATCACCATCTTTCCTCCCTCACCAAAAAAAGACCCGTTGGCAATACATATATATCCATGTAACACTTTGCCATGGAACATAACCCATTTTGTACGATCTTTTTTTTGGAGAGACTCATTGATTCTCCATGGCAACTGGTTAACATTTCCAGATCAAAACTTGATATGTGGTTTTGTTTATGCGATTTTATGTGTATATACATATATATATATATGTATATATGTGTAACTTTTAAACGATATGTATATATATATAGTAAATATAACGTCAACATTTGTTATTGCTTAAATCCCCATCTTTGATGGTGAAATCCCCCCCGGTTTCATGGTGACCGCACCAGTTCCGCCCAGCAACGCCAGCAGCTCCTCCGGCACACGTTGCTTGGCCGAGCGCAGAAGCTGAATGAACTCGTGCGCGTTGCCTCGGTGTCGACATGTCATGGCATGGGTTGTTGAGTTGTTTCTGGCAAAAAATTAGCCTCTGGTAAACTAACCTAGCTATGAAAAATTACCATTCTTATTGGGAAAATCCACTATAAATGGCCATTGTCGATAGCTATGTTAAATTACCAGAGGGTACCCGTTTGCTAAATGGAACACGGATGAAAATGGAACCAGTTACCAGATGTAAGATTTAGTTCGATGATTTCCTGATTTTCGGAGGAAAGATACTAGAATTTCATAGGTTGATAGCTGGAAACCATGGCCCATTTAGTTCGAGGAATTACCTTTAAAACAACATTTTTTCATAGAAAACCTGTCATTTACCAGAAATAAGTTTACATGTCCTTCCTTTTGTTTCAGTTCAACATGTTCAAAATACATCAAACCACATCAAAATACCACGCAAACATGAGGCTCTGTCTTCAGCCATGCCATTGAGAGGTTCAAGTCACCTGCAGAGCGCGTGCCAGACACGTCCTCTGGTGCTGGGAAGAAAGTGACCTAGGGGAGAAGGCACAGGTGCTCCAAGTTTCCAACTGCCCTCGATGGCACTTGAATTAAGATTCACAAGTTCAATTTGTTGATTCTCAGTTCCCTCAGGTCGTCCAAAACCCCAGCTTTCCTTTACCGTCTGAAGATCTCCAAAGGTTATGCCATCCCCACCTGTGTCACCCGAGGCCCGAAGTTTGAAAGCGGCGTCCGGTTTGAAATGTCCCTGCAAAACATTCTGCAACAACAAATGTTGCGCAGGAAATACCTCCTGGTAGTGGCGAACAGTTTCCGATGAAGCATGGCCCAAATTAGTTCGAAGAATTCGGCACCCCCATCCTGGTTGGCCATCCACCCATGAAATCTCATCAAGCAGAATGGGGTGCCCCCACCATCTTGCTTCGTTATGTGTATCTATCTCCAAAACTTTTCGAATGCTAATGCTAGTGAGTTATGAAGAGCTACCCATACATTATATATTTCCACATTGGTGATCAATAAATTATTCTGTTTCGATTCGGGATATGGAAAGCTGAAAGTTGGATGGTCAAGCCTGTGAATGCTGCTATTGATATACTACACATCTATCATGAATCATCGAATTCGCTTGGTGAACTAAACCAACTTAACGATTCAACTCACTAGAGCACCACAGAACGTAAGGGATGACAGGGTGCTGCGAGCCCTTGACGTCCAGCGCGTCCCGTGCGACCAATGCGGTGCACGTAGTCTTCCATGCCGCCTGACGTAGACTATGAAATTATTGAAACTATCAGAGGGACCAGCTAATTCATTATCATGTATAGTTTAACAATGAAAATAAGGACTACATGCATGGATAATGATGACAATGATATTTTGATGTGCCCGAAAAAACTGGACATACCATGACATACCATGGTATACCTCCAAATGTGAGTATGTTGATGCGGAAAATGTTGAGAAAGAATCCATTTGGGAGCTAGCGTACTTTCAAACAAACCCATGTGGATCACGTGGCGCATCCTGTGAAGAAATATAGGAAATACATTTTTTGGTATGGTTTTTCAGAAGGCACAGGATACTGGCAAATTGGGTAATTAGATGCAATTAGATTTCCGATTGCCCACGTAAGCTACTAAGTAGGATAATCGCTCATGGATGTTCAGGAGCTATCTTGGATGGAATCCAAAAACTCTGCGATGTATCCGCAAGTTTCCACACCACATCAAGAAAAACACGCACACACACACATATTCTTCTAAAGGCAATTGGTTGGCGTGCACATGAAAATTCGATTCAGGAGAAGGTGTATATATACTGCTCACAGTTTTGGCCAAAATGAAAGCTACACCATAAATCCATGGATTGGTTTAAGGGAAAATGTGAAAACCCAAGTTTTTGCCGCCAGATACAGGGTCGGCAGATTTTTTCTTTAAACCCTTGGGAATGAAACAGTGAAGTATTGAGGAAGGCAGCCATCCACCGTGGCGTAAATTGCTGCCAAAAGTCCGGCCATGGAGTCAGGGAAATCATAACCTGAAGCGTGACCCCAGTCCCGAAGGCTTTGCCTTCCAATATGTTACACTACACCTACATACCCCTTCCATGGAATCATTTTGTCTGGTAAATAGATGTAAAATGTCTGGGGTTCACTGGGCTCCCACTTGACTGAGGATGTCTCCAGCTCCCCATGGCTAGGTCCAGCCCAGCACCAAGCAGCAGACCACCAGCGTGATGTCTTCCACGTCCAACCCCCTGGCGGCCACATCTGTGGCCACCAGTGTCTTGGTGGAGCCCTTGGTGAAGTCCTCGTCTGAGCCAACGCACCAAGTCAAAAAAACGTGTTGTTTAAGAAGAAGCGGTGGATTCTATTAAAGATATGTAAAGATATGTGGGATTTTATTAAAGATATGTGGGATTTTAGTAACTATTATTGAACCTGGGGCATCTTATGGCAAACTACGGTGCTCGAAAATTTTCGAGCCATCCCTGTTTGATCCAGGGATTGGCCGGGACACAAAACTGGTCAAGGGTTCCACCCATTCGAAATCATTACGCAAGTCGGCAGCCAAGTAATATTTTGCCGGGGGTTCCTGGGGCTGCCCCAGAGCTAACGTTGCATAAAAAGGTGACAAAACAGTTCGATACAAAAGAAATGTTCCTTCATGAAGCTACGCAATGTTGAAAGGCTCTGTGCCGAAGCTCTTTCTTGGAAAGAAGAAACAGATGTAATTACCCAAGAGCCACAAGGGCCATTCTCAAAAAAAATGGCTGACCCACTCACTGTGTGCCTTGGCAATTTTCCAGACAGGCATGTCAACAAGGCGAGCTGAATGACAAACGTGACAAACCGTTGGCCCGGTTGGCAAAAGATTGCCAGATATCGACGGCGATTCATATTAGAAAGTCGTTTGAAAACTTTGCAGCAAATCTATGCAGTGTCAGCTGCTTTTGCACATGTTTAGCTAATCCCTTTATTGAATTACGACGTACGAGTTAATTTGGTGGCTAAATATCTCCATCTCAGTGTGCACGTCATCTCTGCCGGGGCTCTGCAAGTGCTTGCGCTCTCTCTTGCTGGGTAAGGTTGCCATGAATCTCGCCACAAGGAACCTTGCCATCTCTATGGCAAGGCTGGGATTTCTAGTGATGAAGGTTGTTACCCAAAGGGGGGGGGAACACTAACGGCAGTTTGGGGGATTTTGGGGGTTTTAAGCTTCGGTTCATGACAGTCAAGATGGAACCTCTCCAAAATAATGTGCGTGTTGCCATATTGGAAATCACCAGATTTTGGTTCCATTTTAGATATTTCAGTTTCTGTATAGTTTTTGTGGATGTCCGAGTTAAAAACCAGCTTGCACCCCTCTGTCTAGCAGTGTACATTGGTGAAACTTTGATGGACAACCTCATCCAAAAACCGCCTGACACTCAAAGATGGTCTCAACGTAGAAGTTCATCAGTTGGAGTGGCCATCCCAAAGTATGACATGTCAAATGACGTGTCTTTTTCCAGAACATCCTTTAAAATTCATTTTTTGGTCGAACCAACTGGCGGGGCAACGGTGGAAGCAGGACAACCGTGTGACAATAGCAAAAAGAAACGATCCCTCCTTTGTTCCGTTGCCCTGCTTCCACTGTATCCGTGGTAAATAATGACATGACGGTATGGCTATTAATTGAGGCACTGCCGACGATCGCTCCTGTAAGAGCTAGTTACCGAACCGGTTCAAAAAATAATGCAGGGCGAGAATTAGCCGGCTGACACCGTGCAGTGATTAATTAGCGAACTGGGAATCATCCTTTTTTTTGGGTGGGAATCATGATCTACATTAGGCATGGAGAAGAAATTCAGCATATACCCAACAATATTTGGAACCAGCAGCCAGAACAAGCTGCTACGCCATAGGTATCTAACTTGGCAACTTGCTTGAGAAAAGTATATACAGTACAGGTGAAACTACGGTTTATGGTGATAAAATAACATGGAATAATTTGAAATAACATCGAGAAACAATAAATAACATGACACATACATTAAATTACATGAAATTACATGAAACAACACTATAATATTCATTATGGAAATCATGGGGTGTATAACTAGCCTTTCACTAGGCACCACCTTGTACAACCACACGCCAACAAGCCAAGACACCACACCGGCTCTGCGCAGCTCATCCGCCAAAGATGCAGCTCCTGGCAACCATGCTTTGCAAATGGCCTATAGCGGCCTCCGAAAAGATCGAAAAATCAAGTCCGTGGCAAATTACTTTTCTATTCTACTTCTATCTTTTGGAGGTTGCATACTATGTTCATCTATTTTCTGTATATTATATGATGCATGATTTATATTCTTTTGAGTTTTTCTATATGTTACTACTCTTGCTATCTGTTGGAAATCACTGCTAAATCAAAGTCCAAAGAAGGTTCCATGAAGGGCGTCTTCATACGCTCTGAGCCCCTCTGACATTCTCTGCGCGCCTTTCTTGGTGTTGACGAAAATCAGGGTCTTCTTGTCCCTGTGCTCCTTCAAAATCTCCAGGAGACGTGCGGGCTTCTTCTTCTCACCTCCGGACCAAGATTGCTGCAACATGTCCAGAGGCAAGGACATGAAAGACGGAAAACATATGCAATGTGCACAAATCTCATTCCGCCATCCCAAATATATGTCAATCCATTCAATCCCCTGTTGAAGAACCATGGTTTCTTGGATATGTTTAATCTAAGCGGGATTGGATTATATGCACATGAACACCCTCTCTGACATATAACATGTGTGCTTGGATGCAACAGCTTCAGGCGATGGACGTGGAATTTCCACGATCTGCGTCACACTGGTGTTGGCACTGAGCTCATTGTCTCCGGCTTGATCCTTAGACCCATGCTTCCTCCAAATAACAATGTATTACATAGTAACCGCCAAAACAATAGAAGAGTAGTTCCACTGATTCAACAACATTTTGCATTTGTATCTGTTTGATTCCTTTTTGGGGGGGCTGCTATACTGGCACATGCCTGCAAGGAATGACACCTTTCTGTCTCAAATGAACACCATTCACCCATGATCATCTGCCGAGCACTGTGTGCCGAATTAGACCAAACAAAACAGATGGTCAACACTACAAACCAGGCAACCACTAGCAGGTTATAAAGATTCTGAAACCTGGTTTTCCATCCTATCATCCTATCATCTTAAATGAAGATAGCTGAAGGCCACCAAGATGCAATGCGGATGCGAACAGGTGTCCTCAACCAAATGATGCATCGGCCACCGATGAATCGGCTAAAGACAGGGACTTTCAACAAGAATTAATCCACTTTATTGACCAGGATTTCTCAATTCCAGATCAGTATAGGACTTCCCAAGCTCCTCCGTTTTAAACTTGATATCAAGTTCCATAGAAACGTCTCTTGCGCAGATCTCACATCACACCCCAGCTCTTCTCGACGTGTCATGACTGTCAAGCTCCCCTGCTATACAAGCTTGACAGCACACCCCCCTCTCAGCACTGCATGTCAGTGCTCAAACCTAAAACTGGTTTCTGAGATCTTCTGAGGATATTTGCGCACTGCTACTCCACGTCTTAGAAACCTCCAAGACTGCAACTGACTGCTGCGAACAAAATGATTCTGGCATAGGGGACTATTCAATTTTTGCGTGCACATCCGACCCATCCTTCTCCAATCCCTATCAGTTTCACGACTGGGACGCCGGACTTGCCCAAAATCTCGCCTGCAGAAAGCGCTTCCACTCCGGCTTTAAGGGGCTGCGGTCATCCCTTGTTTAGACAGAAAAATGTGTAGGATTTTTTTGGACAAAATATAGCTGCTTGTTTCTACAGGGTTGCTCTCAAGGACCCAGGTATAATCAAGGTGGATTCAAGGTGGGGTAAATTGGATCAATGTATACAGCATGGTACAAAATGGTATACATATAATATTATAATATACATATATGTGTTATGTATGTGCATATGTATATATATACTGTATAATGTTAAATAACCTATTGACCTATTGCCCCCCTTGTAGCTATCATTTACCTGCACCCCGTGTATGAGTTCGACCCCCCACTCTTTTTGCTGGTTCAACTTATCCGTCTTGTGTTGGTTGCTCCACCCTTAACAAACATCACCTTCATCGGGCAAACATGAGACCGATCATGGCTGGTGATTATCCACAGGCTTGTTGTTTACCGTCCAACTAACATCAGCTATGATATCCATCCTGGACTTTCTTCATGCGTTTTGAATTTCAGAACCTGATATATATATATATATATACAATTTCTGA
Organism: Symbiodinium sp. clade C Y103; assembly: GCA_003297045.1. Taxonomy (NCBI): domain Eukaryota; class Dinophyceae; order Suessiales; family Symbiodiniaceae; genus Cladocopium; species Cladocopium sp. clade C. The sequence continues at coordinate 31,483 of BGPT01002116.1, read as the reverse complement.
TTGATACGCAATTTTTGGACATCTGAGAAACGGTTTCCCGGAATAAATCATCACGTATTGCTGTTGCGGGAATTGACATATCAATGTGGCAGGCGTATCTTAATTCGTGCTGTAGCCCCTTGGCTCCCCAGTTCCTTTTGGGGGGAACTGGATCCAACCTGCTTCAACTCTCCTGAAAAATATGCTCGTCCTGAAGGATCACTTCTATGGTTCAACATAGACAAGTTTTGAGACCAACCAAATCATCATTGTTTAAATTCTAGATATCGGTTAAGTTATATCCTCACTATATCACGATTTTATAGATGGGTCAATCCCCCCTAACTAGCAGGTCCCGCTCCCTTCACTCCCGTCATGTCCGGTGCAACCGGCTCCTGCGAGGCTATGAACCGCCGAGGGCCAGGTGGCTGAAAACAGCAGATTCTGACGCCACTCTTTGGGCGCCATCAAGCCGACGATCTCCTTGGATCGAGGGCATCCGGTGGCTGGACCACCCAACGTGGCGGGCTGGGAATGGCATGGAGGTTTAGATTTCTGGGAAAATCATCGAACTTAAGTGGGAGGTTTTGCAGCAAGCTATGTTTTTGATGACACCGGAGGGAAATTTCACTTGGCTATGGAACAGTCACCCATTTATATGATGCTAAGAGTCCCATATTCTGCCATGTAGAGTCAGGATTTTCCAGCCAGCCATGTTATAAGATGAGAGGGTAACACAACAAGGGGGCTTCACGTTCTATCATTTTGGCAAATGATCTTCCTAGAGATGAGAGAAGTGATGTCAGGATCGAGGATTGATAGGATATTTGACAGACTCACAATCCAAAAGCCAAGTTTGTCCTCTGGCATGCTCAAATAGATGTGGCAAACCCATTGAAATTAATCCCTTTTTAATCCAGGAGAAAGAAATGTAGGAAACAGTGTCGTCGCAAAACAGGTTGCTCCCAACACCAAAATGCAAGGGGCGGAGGTTTTTGCTAATTATATCGAGGAATCAATTATCTCCCTTTGTGGCTACATTACCTATTGCATTTGGATGTGCTAAGCATATTATTGCAAAAAAGGATATCCCATGATATCCCTACCTACTTGTGTAGCAACCAATAAAAAAACAGATGAAACTGATGAAACAGTAAAATCCTTTTGCAAAAACTGGTAAATCTATGCGCATTAAATCCTTTTCTATCTTTCCGGGGTTATACATATATTTATATGGGGTATGTGTGCAATGGTCAGATGGTGGAGCCAGGTCATGTGTCCCTTAATGGGAATGCTCAACTGGATATCATCCCTCCAAAAAAAAAACAAATTTATCAGAATTTACCCAAGTTTTGAAATGTTCTGACCATAGGATCATATGTTGGAAATTGATGGAAATATATGGAAATGGATCTTAGATGATCTCAGCCACCTACTCACCTTACCAGAAATCTCGCGCCAGAGTCGCCCTGGCCCTTTCTGGTGAGCCACTCTGACCTGCGGCATGAAGCCCATATCCAGCATCCGATCCGCTTCGTCCAGCACGAAGTAGCGCACGCCCCGGAGACCCTGCCGGGTGCAGTTTGACGTCACGGAGGAGTGTCTGGACCTGCATGTTTTGGAGAGTCTGGATGGTGAAGAATACACAAAGAATCAGATGGGGAATATTCTCAAATGACGCATTCTTACGTGGCTTCAGCACAACTTTATTAGAAAGAATCAATGAGAAACAAGTCTGGTTGAAAGCGATCATCATTGTATATCATTGTGTAAACGTCTACTGGGACCAAAAAATATGAACATGAAATCAAACGATCATGTCATGCTCTGAGATGGAACATGGAGAATAGCACACATCTCCAGCCACGCATTTGGCTAGGGGATGCCCTATAGTTTCCTGTTCCAAGCCAGTTCCAACATGCTACATGAGGTTAAGCACATGGGAATTCAGCCAACCACCCCAATAATGTGTTTTTTCCGCTTTTGACTTTAGTGCTGTGTGACAGCTGTAGAGGCAACCAGCTACGCTTGAAATCCCCACCAATAATTGTGATCATGAATTCAGCAAAGAAGCAAACAACAAACAACAACAAACCCCAATAATGGATGGTTAATCAGCCTTCAATAGCCTTCATAAGGTGGTTGTTGGTGGTTCATGAGCCCCTGACAGGCCTTTATTATGGAGGTCACCCTTGGGGGATGGTTAAATCCTGGTGATTTGTCAATTGCAGGGAGCCTGTCAGCCCCTCTCCCTTCTTGCCTGCCGTTCCCATGTCTCCGTCGCGCGTTTCCGCTTCATTCCATGGCACAATATCCAAGATAACGGGGCTACCACATCCTACCACCAACCGATAAGCCGAGGTGGCACTCAATACCGGTGGCTTGGGATCTCACGCCTCGCAACCCATGGTTCACCTCTCTGGCTTAGGTTTGGGTTGGTGGCTTGGAATTTGCTTCAAAAAACAATCACCTCTGAGCACTCCAAAGAGCGCTAGTTGGTGCTTGAGCCACCCAAGCAGCAAAAACACGAGGCTAGCCTACTAAGGATTGTCTTGATACAGCAACGACCAGCCAAATCGAAGGAAAACAATATCACTCATAAATATACGTAGATATATATATATATATATATTTATATGATCCTACATGTATACTTTCTCTTTCCATCCGGCATAGAACACATTTTTCGAAACAGTCCTTTTCCATCTGCCCTCATCAACACGCAGCCATGGCATCTGGCTGGAAAACTTCATGACCAGTCTCCGGGGACCTCAGCCTTCTGCAAACTTTGTGCATTTCACATCATTTCACTGGCGGATGTGCCACGCAACGGGGCTCGCGCCAGACCCAACTGCTTGAGAAATCGAATCAACCGCTGGAGCAGCCAGGATGATTAAGAACTGTGGGCTGACCTGATAACATCTGAAGACCTCAATTCCAAACTAGCAACCAAAACGGCGAGGAATTGTTGAATGATGTAACAGCATTTTTAAGCACCTAAAGTCATCTAAATCAATTCTAAATCATCTAGAGCTGCTGTCACCAGGTGTCAGTCTGAATAAGACGCGCTGGAGCAAGAGCTACCCCACCAAGCAAGCTGGTCTGTTCAACATGCTGCCCATCGCTGCTCCAGAAATCCATGGGTATGAACCTGGGGTGGCAGAAACATCTCTGGCTAACTATCTTTGAAACAAACAAGGTCGTAGCTGGGGAAACTAGAGCCTAGCGTCAAAAATCTGAATTAAAAAGGTTAGTCATGGTCACACTGCCATGCTTGACCTGACATTGAAACCCAGGTGCTGCAATAGTGCATTGCCAACATTCCTATCCGGAGAATTTACGCCCATAATCTTCAGTCTGGAAACCCACACACTCCAAATTCTCCAGCAATTCATAATTTTCCAAAAGCCCAGTTCTCTCATTTGCTTGTGGTTTACAGCCTCTGATCAAATATGCGGCCAAATCTCTCTGAAGAGGCCCTGGTCTTGTGCAGCACCCCTCCTCAATTTGCGACCACGGGCTTGTCATCTGGAAACCCACATGGGTTCTTTGACAAAAAAAACTGAAAATCCTGAGCTTCTTTGTAGCAAATTCCAGTCAAATCCAGCACAAGTTTATAAGTCCCCAACTTGTTCATTGATTTTCACTCGTTTTTCACGGTCTTCTCGGGTCTTGCAGGATGGTTTCACGGACTTTTTACTGTCTGTTAACGCTTTTGGTATTTGAAGAGTCCTGAAGGTTTTAGAGCCACCGGCACAGCAATCATAAACGCTGTCAAGCAAGGGTGCTTCCAAAGACAAAGGCTTTGCCTTGTCGTTACTGGCCCCAAATTCCAATTTGTCGAGGAAGACCTGGATGTTAATAGTTGAAACTGGTGAAACATGTATAGTGGTCCAATCATCAAATATAGGGTATTCATGGGATATCAATGGAATGGTAGTTTCAATCTGAAACGGACGTGTCGTTGGGAATAGACATGAGTCTATATATACTATCTTATACTTATTTATTTTCGTGATGCCATCACAAATTATGAGAAACCAGGAAGGGATATCATCTCAACAATGGATTCTTAGCGGCCTAAAGAAACGTACAATGAATAACAGCAAGGAACTAACACAAAAGATCATCTTTCCAAATATCTCCAAGACATTCCCTTACTTCGTGGAGTGTATTTTGGGAAAAAAATGTAAATCACCTGAAGCGACCCAAGAACAACTGCTCCGCTCCTCGCTGCAAGACCTCTGCTACGAACTCGGAACAGAAGAGGCTCGACACATCCTGGGAATATGATGATGGATCTGCGGGAAAACTCACTATAACATCCTAATAGATAAGAATGGATGGTATATATATATATATACCCCATGGAAACTCACTATAATAATGAATGATAGATGGTTGATACAGTTTGGGATCATCCATTCCATACTGGGAATTCCTACTAATTATGCATAATGGGCATGTAAACATCCAATGGATGGATTGATATTTTCGGACATCGTCGCTCTCACCAAGCTCCACATCAGCAAACGGTTGTCCTCTTGGCTTTGGCCAATGCCGCAAACTTCAACCTGGAATCCAGGCAGCTTCCTACCTCAAATAATCCATGAGGGAAAAGCCAGCTATTACATATTACATCTCTCCAAGAAACACGATGTTCACATTTGGGGCCAAATAGGTTATATAAGGATGGTTCAGGTATATCAACCTTCACATCATCAATAGCGATAATCATACACATTAACTTATGGTAATCTCTGCCCCATTCTGCCCGGCAGCAGCATCACAGAAGGCCATGGAAGCCGAAGTCCAAAAGGATTTCCTGGACCACACCCTCTGAATGGATTGGTTAAAGGGTAAATCTGCAGGACATCATCTGTTATCTTCCCCCACATACATGGGTTTCCTGTGTATCTTCCCTTGAGCAACTTTCCCAGGAACAGGATGTGAACCAACACATGGTATATCGGTATATCATTGATCGCTCGGACGTCATGATATGTCATGATATGTCATGATGTAATCCAACAAATCATGGAGGCCGTGATTATTTGATTCAAGCGAAGGAACACAAACATAGTAGTGCGGGTAGAATCATTCAAATACCATGTAGATTATAGCTGATATACAGTAACTGATATGATACAACCAACATATGGTGAAATATGTTCATTCACATGACTAACAACTAGAGAATACCAGCCGCTTGGAGGTCAAGCGTAAACCACCAAGCAGGATCATCTCAAATTAGGCACCAGCAAGAAATCTATGACCCCTCCAGCACAGCTGGCTTCCCGGTGCTGGAGTGTCTGAAGACGGGTGCACCCTTTTCACAGTTTTAGTATGTTTTACATAGTAGGGAAATGATGATAAAGCATCAAACTTTAGGAGACCCCTATTGCTAAATATACGCATCTAGGAATACGACACTTGAGTTGGGGCCACTTAAGTCGTTGAAGTGTTCGAAAGCATCCGGCACTACAATTCAATACATTTTACATAATTTTTACTGGCAGAAGCTAGCAGCTACTAAAAAATGCACCCGAGACTCAAGCGCGCGCCCAGATTTTTACACCCTGGTCGTGACCTTTTTTTTTGCCTTGAAGGGAACAAAAACAACCACGGTTCTATTCGCTGTGGTTATTCTCTCCCCTTTCTGGGAAAAAATGAAGCGCACTTTCAGTTGGTCTCCCTGTTGTCTCACAATGCGTCCAAAGCATCTCGTATTTCTTGCCCTTGAACTCCTGACACGCGACCCTACTAGCAAATTGAGCAATCTGGTCAAGGTGACCCACCAAACTTCGAGGAACAAATTCATACCATGCACAAGGTCTGAAAAAATTGGAAGGCCTTCAAATAGCAATCTTTGTACGGAAACGATGCTTGACCAGTAGATTTTCAGGAACCCTATTTCATACAAAGCCACATCACATCAATAAAGTTTATGCAGCGGGATGAGCAAATCACAGCTCACTACCATTGATGTACAGTATCTAATTGCGAAGGGTCCGAGTGCAAGACTTTGTGTTTTCCAGCAAGTACTGTAAGTAGTTGAGCAAGAATGGATAAAACTTGTTCTTCACTTTGCTTCCGAAACCAAAAGGAAAGTAGGTATCCATGGTCGTCCTAATCCCCTTTAGATTGCACCAAAAAGCTGCAGGGATGTTGTTCCAAGCTTTAAGCCCTTGCAACAACAAAAAGGTCGACTGTGTATCACTCCAAATAAGGATAGAAATGAAGCAAATAGACATCGGGCAACAAATGGAGTTGAACCCCCCGCAATCTTCCCCATTTTTCTCTCATTTGAACAATTCAGAAGTCGGTTTCTGGAGCCAAATACCATTGGAAGCCTCGGATTTTTGGCTTTGCCTCGAAAGTGCTATCGATGTGACCGTGAAAGGTCCGGCACCTTGGTCCCAAGGGATTTTTGTTCAGGCTTGGCTGGACAAAAATTGGGAACTGACCGGGCTTACCAAACCAAGTTATATAAACCCAGAATGCATGGAACTGTCTTGGATTCCAAGCCAACTGCCATCAACTGCCTCTGGATGGCAAAGGTCCTGTTAAAGGCCCACCTGCACTGGTAATATTTCGGAACTATGCTCTGGCCAGAACGGCCAGCTCCAAATGCTCATGGTCCTGGTATACTCTGTGGGGGTCCATTGGTATCATCATCTAGGTAGCTTTTAGAAGCGCACATAGAAGCCACCAACAAGCTGCAAGAGTGGATCCCTTTGGTTCCACGTCGCATTTAGATATTGACACATCTTCAAGACTCACACAGCAATTGCGCCAGGATGGCTTCCAACATCCGGCCCCACAATCCCAGCGAAAAGACCCAGGGACTCCCCTTCATTGGACCACTGCAGCTGTCGAACGTACACGTTTCCAGGACAACAACCCTGATGCATTCCTGAAAGGCCATGCGCCACATCGGACATGGCCAGAGAAGAAGGCACCAATGGACCCACAAAATCTGTTCTGTTCAGAATTTGACCTTCCATTTTGTTGCGGGTGTATATCGATATATGACGATATAGGTAATATATGTAATGGCATCTGTACATGCATACATACATATACAAATCTGAGCCAATCCCGAATGTTGTCGGCTGTTAGCAGCTTGGTCTGGATCAAACACCCGGCAGTTTTTTTCAGAAACATATCTTGGACAGGTATGCGAACATCTCTACAAAATAGATAGCCATAATAAGAGTGAACTTGGTTTTCCATATGTCAAGGTGACTCCCAATATGGAAACTAAAGGGATTCAGCGGCGGCGTTCCAGTTTTGCTTCGACTAGCATCAAGGGGGTGACCTTCTGACTTTCTACTGGAAAGTCTTTGTTTCATCATTGGTTGGAGTTGGACCTGATACTCATGGGCGGACGACTATTCACACCAACATCTTGTGCCTTGATTCCTTGATACCAACTAGAGGAAACCTTGATGGCCCGTACAGTACAGGTTCTTTTTCCTTCTTGCACTCCAACCTGGCGATAGACAATCCTCCATTAATGCATAGTTTCCCAACAATGTTTAGCTAAAACAGTAGACTTTCCATGGCCAGTCAATGCCAATACAGGTTTGTTTGAAAGCAGGCGGGTACGCCAAAATCCAGTGGGGCATCATCAGTTTCCCCTTAAATGGTCTTAAATGGGGGCTAAATCGCAATTTTCAAACAATTCCATTTCCATGCTTCACTGCTTGAATCCACATTTTTGCTGGTAGAACCATCATTTTTGTTGGTTAAAACATGTTAAAACTACCATATGCCAAGTGATGAAAGTTGTTGGGCTGCACCTTTGATGCCCAGCAACGATGGATGTAGCGCTCCAGGTCCCAAAGCTTCCTGAGCCACTGGCACTGCTACCTTCGTACAATGTTTTTTCATACTTGGATGTGATTCCCTATATTGACAAATGCATGGGTGAGGCCCACATGGGTTGCAGTGCACATATATGATTGGTGATGAAACTGAAACAAGCTGGATGGTAGTTTCCGCCCATTAAGATCCAAATGGGCATCAGCAACGTCCGGGACTTCTCGACGAGTCTCAGTCCAGAATGCAGGAAATGCAGCACATACCTCACAGGCTTAGTCACGCCAGAGTGGAAAAAGTCTCCATGCCTACGTCCTCCATGAAAGGATTGGTTTAAGGAAAACACCTACAGAATCGATTGATCTTTTGACCAGGAACACACACAAACACAAACAGAAGAACCAAGCAATATGGTAGATTAGCAAGTATGAAAACATATCAAGTAACTCAAAGTGAAAGGTGGCCACGTCAATCTATCGTACAAGAATCCAACGGCACATCATGCGGTGCAGGGCATGCTGACTAGCCCATCACAAAGGGGGAGTGGGATGAATGTGGGTAAAACAATGCCATAAACCACCCATGACTGGAAATGGTAAACATATCACCTGCTTTTGGTGAAATCATTGGGATGGTTTGTTATTGTTGTACCAACATGAATCTAGTGGAGTATGCAGTAAAACCATCTACCCTCTGGTAAACTAACATAACTATGGGAAATCACCATTTTCAATGGGAAAAACCACTATTTCTATGGCCATTTTCAATAGCAAACTGTTAGTTTACCAAAGGGTACCCCACAAAAAAATCTAAGTGTGTGTGGCTGCAAAGATCAATATCATGAAGGGACCACCCTCGGTGAAGGATCGGGACCCGGAGCAACACCTTGTGATGAACCTCTGGATCGATGGGTTCAACATTTCTCAACCCAAACCGAGAGATCCTAATCCTCATGGCACTTATAGCTTATACCCTCTGGATTTCTGGTAATTTAACATCGCCCATAGGAAATGATCCCATGATATCCCATGCGTAGATGATTCACCTATGAAACATGGACACCTTATATCTGTCACACACGAAACGACGAACCGCCGCGAGGCATTTTCGACTCGTCCATTTCGGGGTGGGCTTGTCTAACCTCGCAGCCGGCGACCCGACCCGGTGGAGCAATCGCCAGCAATTGGGAGATCCTACTTTAAAAAGAAACGGTCAATATGAGGGTTTCCTAAAATAGGGGTACCCCCAAATCATCCAAAATTCAACAGTTTTAGTATTGAAACCAATGGTTTTGGGGATCCCCTATTTTAAGAAACCTCCATATCAACAGAATTTTAGGTCGCACTTAAGAAATCCAATGACATCCGCAAGGTGAATAATACATTTGGGTACACCCATGTAGAATTTCTTAGGCAGACTGCAATGGGAACATCTTCGCAATTTTCCTCAGGTATCTCGTGCCTAGAGGCCTAGATGTGCCTGTAGTCTCGGAACTGAAACTTGCAAACGGCTGTTCTCGTCCTAGTACACCATTGGTCAATATTGGTCGCTTCCAGCAAATATACATGTGGGCTTAGGGCTTGTATGAAAAGGGCATGCCTACAATCTTAGGGATATTTCAAAATGATGTTTAACTCGTGCATTCGGGGGTATCCTATTCTTGCACCAACCCGGTTGCTGCAAAATGATAGGGAACTGACAGTTCAACCCTTGCAAACATCAGCTGCAACATGGGTGGGGGTTACCAACCTTCCAGTGATGGGGAAATAGCCTGAAATAGGGCTGGCACGTACACTGTACACACATACAGAAGCATGCTCCCTCTACCAGTGTATAGAGACACACACACACACATATATATATATATATACATACATGTATTATGTAACTGTATGTGCTGTGGATGTGTGTGTAGATGTATCTATGAATAATTATCAATAAATGATACTGTAATATATGTATATGTCTGTGTATGCATGTGCAAAGAGAGAGAGAGAGAGAGAGAGAGAGAGAGAGAGAGGACGAGACAAAAAACATGTGATCTGATTCTAAAATGACTGGTACAGCCCTGCCACCCAGGAGCATGCGACTGGGAATCAAAATCCTGAGGCCTCACCACCAGGCCGATATGGTGCACCTGCGGATGCAGTGGTGCTGGGCTGTTGGGCCCAGTGGTGCATGTAGTGGTCATCAAAGGAAGTTGGGAAGCAATCTTCCGAGTTACGGACAAACAGAATTGGGATTAGCAATTCACTTGATTAGCAATTCACTTGATTAGCAATTCACTTGATTAGCAATTCACTTGATTAGCAATTCACTTGATTAGCAATTNAACCCGATCTGACGCCATCAGATGCGAACCGATGGATCCTGTCCAACGCCATCCGACCACGCGGATATCAAACACATGAAATTTGAGGTTCCACCTGCGGCGCCCATCTGACGCCATCCGACGCCATCCGACGGGATCTCAAATGCCTAAGGTTTGAGGTTCCACCCACACCCATCGGACACAATCGGACACCATCCGNGTAGGTGAGGTCCCCTCCGAACCTGGTATCAACATTTTTCCAGCCGACGTTCCACTTACCGCCCGACGTCCCAGCGACGTCTCCGATCCTTTGCGTTTGGTAGTTTTTGCTGCCTTCTGATCGGATTTTTCCCGAAAATATAGGGTTTAGATCAAAACCCATATTTAACCCATAGAAAACCCATAATCTTCCCATAAAACCCATACCAAACCTTCGCAAACCCGTAATTATCCCGTAAAAACCCGTAAAAAAAATATGGGTTTTGTGGCTTATTGCAGGTCCCAGGGCTTCGGGGAATTTGGGTGGTCGGCATAATTTTACGAATCGGAGACGTCGATGGGACGTCGGGCGGTAAGTGGAACGTCGGCTGGAAAAATGTTGATACCAGGTTCGGAGGGGACCTCACCTACAATGGGATTTGTCAATTGGCGTCGGANGTGGAACGTCGGCTGGAAAAATGTTGATACCAGGTTCGGAGGGGACCTCACCTACAATGGGATTTGTCAATTGGCGTCGGATGGTGTCCGATTGTGTCCAATGGGTGTGGGTGGAACCTCAAACCTTAGGCATTTGAGATCCCGTCGGATGGCGTCGCATGGCGTCAGATGGGTGTGGGTGGAACCTCAAATTTCATGTGTTTGATATCCGCGTGGTCGGATGGCGTTGGACAGGATCCATCGGTTCGCATCTGATGNGCGTTGGACAGGATCCATCGGTTCGCATCTGATGGCATCAGATCGGGTTGGGTGAGATATTGTTCCTCCATATTATACTTGAGTTACTGTCATTTTTATTCCTTTTTGTAGAACCAGGCTCTTAGAGATGTCACGAGACCTCGGCTCAAATAGGTGAGATCTCCACGAGATTCCAGGAACCCTTCAGGCACAGGTCTGCACCCCAAG
>BGPT01002116.1:1615-19543 GCA_003297045.1 Symbiodinium sp. clade C Y103 | reverse complement strand
ACAAGTGCCACAGGAGCAAGGGCATTGATTATTCAATGCTCCTGCATGCTTGCTATGTTTTTTCATTTGCTGGGGGTGGATTCAGCAAAGAAAGAACTGCGAAGAAAGGGGTGCTAAACTTCATGAGGCCTAGCACGGGGCCTGCTGCNAGCCACAAATATTGCAGAACCCGAAAACCCGGTTTTTCGGAAAAAATATGGGTTTTTGCGTAAACCCTTGTTTTTTTCGGGGTTTGGATGCTTAAGGTACATACATACATACATCCATGCATGCATGCATGCATGCATGCATACATGCACACATGCACACATGCACACATGCACACATGCACACATGGACACATGCAGACATGCAGACATGCATACCTGCATGCATGCATACATGCATACATGGATACATGCATACATGCATATATGCATGCAAACATGCATACATGCATACATGCATACATGCATACATGCATACATGCATACATGCATACATACATACATACATACATACATACATACATTCATACATTTATATACGTTCATACGTCCACACGTCCATACATTTATACATCCGTCCATACATACACGCATGTGCATATTGATAGATGTATATAAAGATAGATGGATCGAATTCATGTTTCTATGCCTAGATATGTGTATATTATATACGTATCTATATTTATATTCGATGAAATTCACTCAGTTGCACTTGAAATTTCATCGCACGCGCCTAACCGCATAGGCATTTCCAAACTGACATGGAGACCATTTAATTTAGCCAGACAAACTGTAAAAAATGTGGAAACCTAGCAACTCTTCTTATTGTTCTGATTGTGCCAAGGTGGAGCGGAAGAATCAAATGCCAGCGTCCATGCGGCCAGCCGGGACCTACATTGCCACAATTCCAATTGCAGCAAAAGCAAACATATTGTTGATAGGCTTGATATGCTTGTAGACAGAAAACAGCGGTAAATAGTCATACGCAGCTGTTTGTTCTAAGGAGGTGCCAGAAGAGACATGGGCTGCTTGGAACGCTGTCTTTGACCGGCTGGATAGTGATGGCGACAATGTCATGTCACCTTCAGAGTTGAGGCCATTTCAGCGCTGGGGCAGGAAAAGCATGTTGGGAATGATCATAGGCCAACTAAAGAACCATGAAGTTAGGCAGTGTAAACCGAAACGAATGGATTTCTGTGCCATGCCATTTGGAAACTCTCAGACGCAGAGATGTTCGTTTGTGGTTGTTTGCCTTGTGTGCTTGAGGTCATCGATGCTGCTGTCCCAGCGAATTTGCGACCAACTCATCGCATCAGCTGCACGCGTTGATGGGCACGAAGGGATACGGAGAAGACTCTTGTTCGCTTACTGTAAACTACACGTATCGGAAGGATTAATGCAAGTTGAATGCTAGAAAAATCGTGAAAATCTATCAAAACCATCCATGGATGCCCTACTCCCGCCTGATGAGGAGATTACTTGCTCGCACTCCTGGACTTTCATGCCCCTTTGCTGCACCAAGGGCCTGCCATGTTTTTTTTTTTTGTTCACTGATCCCACGTCATTTCACTAGATGGCACCGCTGAGAAATGGCGCCGACCTGGCTTTGTGATGAGTGGTAGCTGAGCCGACGCAGATGTTGTTTCGGCTGATCGCAGGCAGAACAGGTCAATGAAACCGAAATTGTTCGTACGATCTTCGTACTTGAAACTTCTTCCATATCTGCCCATCAAACTAGTAGGTCTTAGATACCCAAGAACTCCCGAGAGTGCCAAGCCCCTCCTGTTCGACGCAATACGCGCGAACAGAGTGTAGAATGTTATAAGTAGCAATCTGCGATGCCAAGAGAGCTAGCAAGCTGCAAAGCAGCATGCGCAGAGCCGCAGGTTGTTTGAATATTTCCCTCGTTTCACTACAGCAGAATATTCATGAGTTTTCCAAACATTGGCCGCAGCTAGCCGATGTGACCTCCCTCTTGCGAGTTGCCAAGTCTTCTGCAACGACAATGACATGACTACCAGACATTTGTAGCATTTTGGCCAATGTTGGCATTCTATTTCAGCATCTCTGTCTTCCTCCATGCGCCTACCCAATCCTCCCCCACCATTCCCATTGTCAGTCCCAGTCCTTCCAAGCCTCTTGAGGTCAAGCAGAACGGCCTTAGGTGCCGCTCTTGTCGCGGGAACCGCATATGACGCATATGACATATGTATGACGCATATGACGCATATCCCTTTGCACCTGGAAGACCTGCCCATACCGCCCATACCTGCCGGATTAAACCCCTCACTTCACTCCGTTGAAAGCCGGATGCCGTATCAGCCCCATTGGCCCATTCCCACGCTTTCACAGAGTATGTCCGCCAGCACATCAGTGCAGAAATAGGCTGACATCGATTGATGACATATTTGTACAGTCTATACTACGTATTTGACACATATCTGACATATCTGACATGATGTCAATGTTTTGACCACTGCTCCATTGCACCCGTAGAATGAGAGGGAATGCATCGCCTTCTGTTAGGCGGTTGCATCCAGTTGCAGTCGCAGAACACACCGCCCTGTGACTTGTCAACGGATGTGACACTGATGTGACTTTCTCCGAGACATTTGCCTCGAATTACATGGAATTACATCAATTGCCTTTGGAAGATGCAGCACTCCCAAGTTTGAGCTGTTTTTGATCCTTGTCTCTCTACCTTGCGCTCCAAGTGGATCAAGCGTTCAACAGCACCTCCTCTCGCCAATTCACGAAGAGACAGGCAACAGAAGCAACCTGCTCTTCATACTGAAGGGCACACATGTTTAACGCATGTCATCCCTCATGGCAAATCAATGCAAATCAATCACCATGAAGCAAAAGACTCACAGATTCATCTGTCCCCTGCACTGCATCCCGCACCGCGTGACTACTAAGTGTGTCAAGACCTACTAAGTTTAAGTGTACTCAATGTATCTCAATGTATCTCAAGTGACTTCTCAATGTACTCACTGGATGGCTCCACCGCCTCGACTTCGGGTCGGGGCCGTCGTGGCTGCCGCCCTGACCGCCCTGACGGTAAGGTGCACAGCTTGGCAGCTGCTCGAGCGAAATTGTTGGCCCGACTTTTCTGCGCACTACGCGAGTTGTTGTCAGGAGGCGCTCCTGTGCGCTGGCTCCGGCTGTGCCCAGCTGTGCCCAGGGCCATTTGAAATTTCTGAAAGCTGCTGCAAGTTTGCATTGCTTTGTTGAGCCAAAATCCCCAAACACAACTTCTTATTCATTCACACTTTCTGCCAATTTGCAACAGACAGATGTTTTTGATTGATTACTATATTTTATTCTATCATTCATGGTCGGCGCCCTCGCCTTTCAATTTGCCTCGTATTCATCTTTTCTCCACTCGCAGTCTGATGTCGCAGGGCATTCCTCCAAGTCCTCAGTGCTTTGATGAGTCCAGAACTTTCGAGAAGTGTTGCAGATGTCAAAATGGAGCAGATCTCTCCCTGGGACACCGGCTGACTCAGCAATTCTTTGGGCCGTTGCTTTGCCATCCATCAGTGACAACACATGAAGATGACTTCTGGATTCAGCACAAAGATAAACGACGGCTTTTGCGCATTTTCATTTATCCTCTTCCACGAATGTTCAACGCGGATCTACTGAACAGACTCCAGCTAGGTGGTTGGATGGATGGAAGCGAGTGCGACTATGGTTTAACTGCATGCACTGAATCAAAGTGGAATGGTCTATTTTCTGTGTATCGTCAATTTGCTACAGAGATTCTGGTGCTTCTGAAGTTCCTGGCTGCACCAGAGGGTGTGCTAACGGAAGACCCTGAAGAGGCGGATCTTTTTGTGGTACCTTACTTTGCCAAAACTGATTGTGCGGAAAGTGGCAACGCGGGGCGTGATCCGTGTTGGGGAAAGTGCAAATGCGCAACGGTTGTGAAACATCTCTTCTCTGCCCTTCCACACTTCTCCTGGCACACGCGTGGGCGGCACCTATTCCTGGCCACAGGCGACATCAAGGATTTACCTGTGGAGATTCAGTCCCAGCCACTACTCGTGTCATTGGGGGCATCGTTCTGCGGAGGTCATGTGGTGGTTCCAAGCCCCAACCTCGATCCAGACTTGCAGCCGGGTGGCAAAATGGAGACCAAGGAGGCTGCAGGCCGTGCGCCTGAGCGACATATCCTGGCCTTTTGGTTTGGTTCTATCGATAAGATCTGGAGGAAACGTGTGGTGAGCCAGATGCAGAAGTACCAAAAGTACCAGGAACAACAGGAACAACACACTACACGCTCTAGACCTGTGGTAATCCACGGAATTGATGGAGACTATGTCGCGCGAGATATTTGGCAAACAACTGCCAGCTCTCCGCAAATGGTCTTGGAGGAGATGATGAGGCTGGGTGGGTGAGCAAATGAATGCGCTGAATCTGTTGCTTTACAGGAGAGGATCACGGGATGGCTGCATGAAGGTAGACTCGTTGATCTATTTTTTGTTGCTAGCCACTGAGCCCGTTCCGAACCTTGCAAGGTCAGAGTTCTGCCCGGTTGTTCAGGGAGATGTGCCACACCAAAAGAGGCTCTTTGTGGCGGCCTCAGATGCAAAATCTGGGAGTCGCAGATTATGTAGTAAAGATAGGAGGTTCCTGCACAATTCCTTACCAAGTTGAACCACCACAAGCTGATTCTGCCACGGGGTTCACGATGGTTCCACGCAGTCCATCAAAATCCCATTTGCATTTCAGACCTTGCAGGATGCTATGCTTACAGGGTGTATTCCTGTTGTGGTTGCCTTCCAATCTCACGTTCCTGACTACGAGAGCTGGTGGCTTCCCGGTGGGCCGCCGATTGAACGTATGGTGCCGTTTTGGGACGCCATCGACTACCGTAGCTTTGTCGTCGAGGTCTCGGAGTCTGAGGTGGGGGGCTTCAGAAGATTTCAGAAGAGTCGAGTTATGTCGAGTTTTTTTTTGGAATACGGTGGAGCCTGTGATTAGGATGCCATGATATGCCATGATATGCAATGCGCTCACACAAGCCTCAACAGATGATGTGCTGGTGCTGCAACGGTATGTTTATGCTAGACAATTCTTGTTTATGCTTAAATGTAGAAGATGCTTGAACCAAACGGCGCCGTGAAGGTAAGAGCTGGTAGATTCATGGACCGATTGCTTCAGATCACGCACTCAGAAATCCAACAGCGCCGTGAAGCTATGCGGCACGCGCGTTCATTGGTGCGCTTTGACTTCTTTGGATCGGCCCCGGATGCTTTCACACAGATTGTGGGTGAGACGTTTGGCTGCATAGAGCTGCACCCATCACAACTCAGGCTACGCCTGGCAGTGACGTTTGTGATTTATAGAACCCTTCGATATTTGTGGTCGATTGGGATTGAGGGTCACTTCATTTCACTTCTCGTTCTCGCAGGCAGAACATGGTTCAGTTTGTTAACTCAGAATAGAAACTTTGTGTCGGCCTTCCCTCTTTTGGTATGAGTACCATAGAGTGAAAGCAGTTTCAATATATATCCGAACCCCCACGAGGGTGAGCTGTGTACACAGTCAGTGTTCACACTGTAGAGATTTTGGAGTGCTCCCAGTTTGTAAAGGCTGAGGGGCTTCCCGAGTGGAATTGGCAGAACCAAGGATCTGGAAATTTATCTCTACGCTTGGTGGTCCTTCGCATTGCCATGGAAAAGGCATAGCTGTGCCGTTCAACGCAACTGGTTTTGATTGCGGCGTGCCCCCCACTGTTGCGGAGGCGGGAAGGGGCCAGTTAGCTAAGCTCAAACATTCATGGAGTCATGGAGCTTTGGACAAATCATGAAACAAACAAACCGTAACCAACCCCGAAGTTGGATGAAGTTGGTGTTGGGCAGTGCTAGTACCAGTGCAAGGGGGCGCACTGGGTTTGTTCAGCTGTCACTTATGTGTTTTCCTGATGCCGCACCAATCTTGAACCAAGGGCACCCAGATGTACGGGCTCATGGCATGTTGCCCGTTGGGCGCGACATCACGTGGTTTCAGTGCTCGACAGCGATGACCTCCAAGAACGAATTCTGTCGTCACTGTTCCTCAACGGTCGTCGCCGTTCGTCACTGTTTGCTCTCATGTTTGGCTTCCTGCGGAGCAGGACGACTCGGAATCCGTGCATCTCGGAGTTTTGACATGTCTTGGTGCTCTTGCTCGAGTCTATTCAAAACTGAAGACGGCAATCCGTTCGGGCAGCCCTCGATGCTGGAGACCGTCAACTCTCAGTCCTTGTATCCAGAAGATGAAGGAGCTTAGCCCAGCTTAGCCGCTGAAGCATTCAAAGTGGCGGGAGCAGAAGCCAACTTCATGGACGACGCCAAACTTGGACCAAAGAGTCGCAGTACAATGAGCTCCAAAGTATCGGGGAGTGTTGCTTTCAACAAGCAGTCGACATAGCCATGCTGCTTCTGCACGATGGTGGAATCATTGTGCGCCACGGCAATTTTGTGTGAAAAGTGCTGACCGAAGGCACCGAAGGGTGAGATGTTCGCGGATGGTTTTATTATGTTTTATTCAGATTGAGAACTTTGCGGTTGCATGCGGTCCCGTTTGTGCTGTTTGACACGTCAAATGTGTGACTTTGAGACACTTTCCTGAGGCTGACCCAATGGCAGCAGCGCAGCGGCACCATTCGTGTGGTTGTGAGGGTTAGGCCCATGATTGCACCAGGCGCAATAGAGCTGTTCTTGTTTGGGGTGTTGTTTAGAGATATCCATGGTTCACAACAGCTACTGAATCCAAACACTGCATGTCTATTGAGCTACAAAGTCTCTATAATCTAATGACGGAATCGAAGATGAGCAAAGAGGTAGAAGGACTTGAAGGTCGAAGACCTTTAGAACGTTGCATGTTGAGATCTACAAGAGAGACGGTACCGTACTAGAAACTGGAAACAGACGCTTGACCAGAGGCTTTTAATCGGTCCTGAACAGCGGCAGGCATTCCTGACTCTACAGAGCAAGAGGAACCTGCTAGGGCCTTTGTGGTTGATGGATGCCCAAATCTCATTGATGAATGTCTCTCCACTGTGTTGGCCAGTATGGACCAGAGTCCAACACTGTGTGACTCAGAAGTGATGCATTTGCCTTGTAGCGCACTGATGCAGTTCTCTCATCTTCTCTCAGCTTGTTGCAGGCAGTGAAGGTTCTCCCTGGAGCTTCTCAGCATCGAGGAATCACAGTTGGAAGCCCAACATGTTTTCAGATGTCGCAAGCATTATATAAATTATAGTTCTTTAAGTCTTTACAATTCTTTATAGCTCTTTGGAGCTGCTTCAATTTTTCATCAGCATCTGACTTTCAAACTTAAAAAACAAATCTCAAGTTGAGAAAGGTGGCGATCCCTCGGCGAGGAGGTCGGCTTGGAGCCGATGAAGTGCACAGTTTCAAGCGCCTGGACTACGTTCTGAGCTCAGAGAAGGCCAGGGACAGGGATCGAAATGATGCACGATGTACACGCATCCGCCATTTTCCACGTCCACAAGCATTCAGACTCCGACATCGGACAAAATAGTAATACGATGAAAGTATATCTATATCTTATATATATATTTATAGATTACATATGTATAAGTATGCATAGATAGATTGAAACATCTATAGATCGCGCACACACACAATCCTACATATGCTAGGTCTGCACCGTTCTGCCGTCTCAGGTTTCCCGGACATGTCACGAGATCCCATGAGCTTCCGAGCCTGGTGTCATCTGGTGTCAGGGCCAGGAAGCGGTCTTCCACGAGCTTCGAGCAATGCTGCCATCAGCAAGTCCAGGCAGAAGACTGAGAAAACTGGACTCAGAGTGGACCATGCAGAAAATTTGCTCAAAATATCTCGAAGCCAAGTTCCATACTTTCTGGACTGTCACCTTTGAGAGACTCAGGAAGAGATTCAAGCAATGTTGGCCAATGCGAAATATCTGGTGTAGACTATGGATTGTGAGATTGATCATTTGAGGTGGCCTTGCCGGTCCCCCCCAGCCGAAGCCTCAATAGATTCAAGGACTTCCCCCCTTTCAGGCCCCTTTCAGGCCCCTTTGAGGCCCCTTTCATATCTTTCATGCTCTTGCAGCTAGTTTCAAACAGTTTGCGCCTGAGGTCGGCTTGTATTCTGGCGTATGGTCAAACTGGCTGGAACCCAAGCTCTCACCAAACAACAGGGAGATTGGTAGAGACGTAGAAAGAAAATTGACCCGCCCCAGGCTCCGGCAAGACCCATACAATGCACGGAGGACACCATTGCTGGGAGGGACTCAGCACCTACTTGTCAGAGGAGCTTTCACAGAACTTCTAACAGAATCCTTGGTGATTCTAATCAAATCGATATGCTGTCAAGCCTTAACCAGTTCTGCCAGTTGAGGAACAGGTGAACAGCAGGGCCTTGTACCTCGAGTTCTTTTTGAGGTGTTCCAGCTTGCTGGTGCCAGCAGCAGCCTTGAGTACTTAGCCGAAAGTGTGGAACTTGCTAGAGTGAAGGTTGCTTGCTGTGCTAAAACTCTTTGCATGTCCAGCGAACATTGTGTCCCTTCTATCTCATGACATGACGGCTGCACGCCTGGCACCTAGGTGGCGCAACTGTCTCGTTGAGTGCAGTGGAGATTTACAACGACATCGCGTGTGCTGCGCTGTCTTTCAGTGACAGCTCAACTCATTGCAGTAGATTAGAGACTTTAAAGCCTGTGGCATGAGTGAGCTGGCAATGGATAGCAGCAAGACTTTGGAGATCTTGGAGTAGGGATAGCGTGTCATCGGAGTAGAGATATCATGAGATATACTGGGATATCCTGTCTCTATCATGTACACATACATATATTAATGCTCCAATTGCCACTTGCTCAGCTAGCCGTCAGGTATGACCTCCTGGATGGTGCCACGAGCTCCGCTGGCGAAGCTGCAAATGATAACGCGGGTGTCCTTCTCAGAGAGGTCAAGGATGTCTGACGCGCAGTCAAAACTGTCAAGTTTAGTCTATAGTAGAATTCTAATAGAGTGAATTGAAAGGTTTTCGATTTTGGCATAGTTTGAGTACAGTGAAGACCTTGCTGAATTCCACTGTCTACTTCACAGGTCGAGCATTTTCGGCTGGACGCGTGCCTCCTCCACCCGGGCTGAACTTCCGCCATGGATGTCAATGTGCCCTTGAACAGGCAGCTGGTTCTTCTCAGAAAACCAAGCATGACCCAATCTCGAGTGTATGAAGGTGTATCAAGTGTGCAGTGTGATTCAGGACTATTTGGATTATATCTTAAAGGCGTTTTCAAGTGCATTGTCCGACTTTTTCATCTTTTGTGTGCAATGCTTCTTTTGACCTGGCCCCCAGCTGGAAGAGGCCACTTCAGTAGACGTCCAGGAGATGGAGGAGAAAGCCGCACAGCCGCTGCAGAGAATTCTTGAAAGCCATGGCTTCGTGGTACTCAATGGTGCCCACCACATCCAAGCATCTCAGCTGGCTTACAGGAAACTTAGGCTATTCATGGCCATTCCAGATTTCCAAGAAATGGTAAATATAGATATAGGATGATATAGGTTCAGTACTGTATAGATCTGTTTTTTGTTTATCCTTTTTTTGTCCTTTTTTGTCCTTCGTCATTTTCGTTCATGGATCTGGCCCCAGGAGGCGGAGGCTCTTCTCCTCCAGGCAGCCGAGCGACGGAGCACACGAAGCACGACGAGAGCTCAGCAAGCCTTGGAACATCTTGGTGCCCCTGACTTGTGATAAAAAAAATCACATATGTTACCCAAAAAACGTTTGAGTATATATATATATATATAAAGAAGTATGTAGCATACGTATAGATAAGAAGTATGAAAACAATATAAAATAATGTAAATATGAATGTAATTCCAAGTGTAAATACAAACATAGATATAGAAATGCATGAATATGCAAACGTATATATATATATATATATGTATATCTGTGTGTGTGAGAGATGTTTCAATAGATTTTGGGCATCACGGCATCATGGCATCACGGCATCACACGTTAGAATTTCGGAGATAAGGTGTTTCAATGCCACTAGCAGTCGTTCGCACAGTCTGGCAGGAAACTCAGCAGTTTGTGGTGTTCCAAAGCGGTCTTGAAGAACTGTACAGTTGCATAGGTGTTTGTGCACGCCAATCTTCCCGGGACTCGGAGTCAGTTGCCCAGCTGGATTTTGAATCACCGTTAGCATGCCGGCCGCACAGAAGAATACACTGGATCGATCTGGATCGCCCATGGGGTGAAAGTGAGGTGAGCCAGCTCTGCGCCTTGCCTTTGTAGATTTGGCAGGCTCTGAGAGGTTGCCAGCAGAGGCTTGACAACGTCATTCCGCAGATTCAGCACCATGCCAGCTCTGCTTGGCAAATCTTGGCAATGTGTGATGTTCAGCGTTGGCTTTCCAGGCTGGAGGAGCTGTTGCGGATGAGAGCCGCCACATCAATTTGTCGTTTCTCGGCCTCAAGTGAAGGATGACATGGCCCTTTTTTACGGCCCTTTAGGGCCCTTTATGGCGCTTCCTCCAACTAGGGAAATGCCAACTGACTAAAGTGTGCAACAATTTGCCAGGCTATCTGCTCTTGGCTCCGTAATCCATGCTCTCAGGCGCCCACGCTTTACAATCGGAAGCCCTTGGATATTCGGCTAATTGTTATAGTAGATAACAACAGCTTTTCTGCCTGCAGCTTCTAGGTCTAGATTATAGAGATCTGCAGGGTCCCTTGGCCTCTGGACCTGGGCTTTGAGATATGCAATCGAGAAGCATGCAGGCATCGCGCAAATCACTTGCCCTACAGAACCTGCTTGCTGACCCGGCTTCTAGAACCTTTCTTCAAGGAAACTTGGTTGGCAGTCAGCTTCTTCCGAAATGTCATCGGGAATGCTGCAAGCGGGTCTGATTTTGAAGCCGGTCCGCAAGCCTTTGGATACAGCTGAGCTAGGCGAGTGGCAGAGTGTTGCTTTGTGTTTGCATCAGCCCAGAGCGCCGTCATGCCCAGGACCAAGTGTTAAGGCTGTCAAGGGACAAGTTATGACAAGTTTGTCAAAAATTTGACATTAGTTGGATCATCCTTGCAGGAAGCAGGTAGGTTGGGCAATGCCAAGTTCTGTCAACCAGGAGACGTTGTGCTCCATGGCTTTTGCAGACAGGGCAAGTCGTGCGACCCTGGGCGCAGAATCTGCACAAGAGGTGCAAGAGATATCTTGAACATGTCTTGGAACTGTTGGCCGTTGCAGGCTATTGCACTGAGGCACTTGAACGAGTCTTGGGCCATTGAATGCTGGACATTACTTCCTCATGTTTCTATGTAACGTTATGTAACACTATGCAACATGAAGCACCACGTCCGGCACATTTTCCTCTGCGTGCATTGCGCGCCTTGATCCAGGTGCAGCGGGGGCAAGCCTTGGCGGCGGTGAGAGATTTGCATGCTGTGCTGCGAATGGTCATCAGGCCTCAAGACATGAAACATGCCGGAAACAATGATGCAAAAGCAATCAGAAGCAAGCAAGCAGCAGCAAGCAAACAGCAATAAAGAGTCTTTCTTTTTTGAAAATTTTGATCAATTTGTCATTTTGCTCCCGTTTGTGAAGGGATCTCCTTCCTCAGTCTGGCATCGGGATGCAGAACACCACTCGGCTGCCTGACTGGCTTGCGGCGGAGGCACTCAATGACTCAGCCCGATGCCTGCTTCATGCTGTTTCCATCGAGCCTTGATGACTCATGACGACGCGAGGTTCTTGCTTACATGCCCGAGCATGGCGAGGCAATGTTTGTTTGTCGTGCTTGGGCGGAATTATGCCTGTGACTTGGCCGCAGCCTGCTGTGCTGTGTTGGCTATGCCTTTGGCTGCTGATGGTAGGTAATCAGCACAGAAACATCTCCTTCATATTCCGCCATGCTGTTGGTCGGCTTAGGAGCACGAAGTGGTGGGGCCGTGTGTTCCGCCGATCGCCGAAGTTAGCAACAAGCGCAAACACCTCAGGTTTTACTCAGGTTTTTCTCTGCGGGAGTTTGACTTGGGGTCCCAATGTTCTACTCAGGTTTTACAATTCCTCAGCTCAAAGATGGAGGCTGCAGGAGTGTGCAAGACTTGGTGGAAAGCGACAGGTGCTTTCCGCTCCTTGTTTGCAGTTTGAATCCCTGTGACATATTTCAATGAGTTGCTTGGCATAGATTCGGGGCTTTCGCAATGGAGTCGCCAAGGAGTGACCATGGAAGCTGCCTCTGTCAAAGTTCTGGAGGCAGTGGGTCAGCACTTCTCCCTGCCACAACCCTCCAAGCATACCCATTGATGTCTATGATGCTTCCGCTGGGGTAGCCAGCAGCCTTGCCTTGAGAGTGAAGTTGCCGGGAGTGCTGGCAGTGAATTCCTGCTTATTATCTTATCTTGATTTATCTTGTATATCTCATCTCCCGTTGATCTAGACCTTCAAGACACACAGACCTTCAAAAAATGCTGTGGAAGGCAGCGGCTGGAGCCGCTGCAAGCGGTCGAAGAGTTTGGACAGCAGCTGGTGCCAAAACACGCGGGGCTCTTAGGCTGCTGCTGTTTAATACTGTGAGCCGACATGTACGAGCAAAGCAATACATGGAGATATACGGACAGATGGTGAGTGGGTGCAAATGCACACCTGCAAACAAGAGATGTTCGTAAAGCATACAGATGTGGTTGTATATGTGTACATGATATGTATATACAGAGATATCGAATACACTTTGAAGAATACGAATTGGCTTCGCACAGCCAAGGTTCTGACATGTGGAAGGCTGGATCGCAGTCGGCCAATTTGAAGCGGGAAAGCACTTCAGCTCGGTGAGCGCAGTGTGACACGATGTGACACAGCAGGCTTTCTTGGCTGCGGGGGGCGGCAGTGAAGTCGCTTCCCAGCCTTTGGCACTTGTCCGCGAGTTCTGGCCTTGGTGTTGCGAACATGTCACTTAAAGTCGCACACATGTATGATATATACAACGATGGACAGAGAGAGACAGACAAGTAAGTGTTGTACAGTATGAGTTACTAAGTTTTTATGATTATGAGTTCTCTCTCTCTCTCTCTTTCAATGTGTATATATATATATATACATATATATATATATATATACGCTGCATAATGGGTTTTGAGCTGAATCTGCAACCATGGATTCGATTGAGCCTGTGCTTGGTGGTGCGAGGTGCACGGTAGCTGGTGCGCCGAAACCAGAGGCTCACCCTTTGTTCAAACCTCTTTCTCTTTCAAACGCTGTAACCACGGTGGGGGCAAAGTTTTGGTAAGGTATGTTTTCGTTTTTTCGTCGTCGTCCAGTTTAGTTTCGGTATATCAGGCGTACAATCAACTCGTAGAAAACGAAGGTATGTCCATGAAAGTGTGGCCCTGAGGGCCCTGAACACTCTCTTCGCATAGTTGATTGATGTTGATTGATGTTGATTGAATTGTATGATTTGAAGAGGAGGCGGATGGACGCGGACTGTTTGGGAGCTTCAACTCTCTGGTTTTGCTAAAGTGCACCTCTTGAGGGGAGACTGCACAAGCTGAGGCACATAGACATAGGATGACATAGGATGATATAGGCATACGCCCGCAGCTTTTGGACAGGCTCAAGAAAACGTATCAATTTGTCAATGCAAGTTCGGCCAAATTGGTTGAACTGAATACCAGCTTCAAATGAGTGATGACACAAACAATGTGCAAAATTCCCACAGCGACGGTCACTTGGCTTGACAGGGGTTGCTCTTGTCGCACAGTGAGAGATAGTGTCTGATAGTGAGAGTGCAGCACCTGGAATGAACATTTTTTCTTTGGCGGTCCAGTGATGTCCAGTGTTGCTTGTGAGTTTGACACTTGCCACGGTGTCAAGGTCATCCACAAGGTGGTTTCCAGCGCAAGATGCTCAGAAAATGGCTTGTAGAGACAATGAAATGACATCAAATGGATTGATTCTATTGATCTTGATTGTTGAATATTGTTGATTTGTTCCTTGCCAAGGGGGATCCTCCAACAATTCGCTGGCAGACCGCATTGTTGGCCGGGCTCCATGCAACACTTTTTGACACGGCAGCCATCATGATCCATCATGCTTTGACGGACTCCTTTTGACGCGTCCAGCTTGGTGATTTTGTAGGTGGTCCACAGCCAGTCGATCGAGGGGACCTTCTGGCACGTGGCATGACCAATCAGTGACTTGGCAAATGCTGAAAGTGCTGAGAGTCCTGATCAAGCAGATGCAAGCAGATGCAAGCAGATGCAAGAAGATGCAAGCAGCAAGAACATGCAAAGAGATGCAAGATGCAGGTACAAGTAGGTGCAAGTCGGGCACACGGGAGAAGCGGCACAATATGCCACTGCACCAAGGCAAGTGGACGCCTTGGAAGTGCAGGCTCGCATTGCTATGGAACTCAGGCTCGAGATCACAAGTCGAAACTCGAAACTTTGTGATCAGATTGCCATAGATGGCCATAGACTGCTACAGGGCGCCAGTACCACTGATTTGTCAGGGACCACATCATTCGATGGGTCATTTGCTTCATGTGCACGCTTTGCGTGGTCGGCATGGCCTCCTTCGGGCTCCTCATTTGGCTCATAATAAGCCGTGGACCCAGCGGTCAGCTGGGCATTGTCTTTGCAATTGCACAGTCGACTTAACTTAGCCAAACCAAAGAACAGCAATTTTTTGTTGCCATTTCTTCATCAAGGCTGGGCCCATGCGAGGTGGGATTCTGAAGTCATTGCAGTGGCAAAGTGCACTCGATTTCTTTCATTGCGACATCCTAAAACGAATTCGACTGCAGGAACGAACGACTCTCATGTGACGCACCGCTGCTAGAGTGGGTGACGGTAGTGCAGCTTGGCACTTTTGCACATCTTTGGAGTACAGGAGTTGTCTCGATGACTGCCAATGAATGCCTTGTCGTTTTTTTTGTTTTTGTTGTGGTTGGGATGGCGGTGGTGGTGGCGGCGGCTAGTGGTGGCATTTCTTGTGATTCTGCTCGGTTGATGAGCCCTAGCTTGGCGCTTGCATAGGTACATCATCAAGGTCTACATGTAACTTGGTTGCACTGGGGCTTGGACTAACGGGTGACCAACGCTTGGACATGTATAGTGTGATGTAAGATTGCCATGCAGTGTTTGCCGTGCCCTTGTGCCTTGGCCTATTCCACCCGCAGAGTGTGAGGTTTTTCCTGCACAGAATGGTGATCCGCTGCGTTTGCAAATATGATCCACGTGAGAACAACCAGGGTCCAGCACCCTGGTACGTCAAGCTCTACAATCTGCTCCTTGCCACTGCTCAGAGGCATTCAAGGTGTCAACCTGTGACAAAAATGTAAAGTGCTTCCTGAATGCTTCTGTGCATGTAAGATCTCGTCCATCCCTTCTGCCGAGGTTATTTCCGACCTTTGACTTCGTTTGGAATATAACTGGAATTATCTTAGCGGCAACTTCCAAGACGTGTTCAGAGAACATGCCCGATGTGTATTACTCAATCCTCGCTTTTGCAAGTTTGGACCTTGGATTTGCTGTGCCGCAGGTTGTAGTCGCAATGTCACTATATGCCACTATGCTTCCCATGTGCTTCCCATGTGCTTCCCATGTATCCTTTCAGCACATTTCAGCACCTTGTGTCGCAGACACAGGAAGCATTGCTGGCGGCACCTAAGGCTGCGGTTTGTTCATCGCAGTTTGGTTCCTCATCAATGCGGTGGGCTTACAGGTGATCCTGGCTTACATGATGAGGCATGGCATGCTACATTCAGCAGATCCTTGCCTGGACTATTTGCATCGTGCTAGTCTGTATTTGGATGTATTTGGTGCAACTTGGTGCCAGAGTGCAGAAACGGAATCTGAATCGTTCTGAATCAGAATAACATGATGGAAGCGGCGCTCGTTTTTGGACAGCCCGGACTAGGACAGATATGTCAGCAGGCTAGACTGCAGTGGTCAGCGTCTTTTATGCTGAGGAAAATGCTGCCCCAAAGGGCACGATTGAAAAGCAGGAAATTGTCCATTTTGGCCAACATGACTTCGGTGGCGTCCTTGGTGGTTGCTAGATGTTGCCGGCAGTGCGTTTTGAGATGGGAGTAGTTAGTACTAGTAGTTGGTACATTATGGAAGGGTGCATAGGGTGCAAGTCCTGAAGCACGTGTGTTGAATTTCGGCATGCAGGCTTTTTGAATAATTACCCTTGGGCTGGGCTTGCAACTTTGGCCAGGTGACAATCCGTCCTGCTCAATTTGTCTCGAAGATTGGAGCGCACAGAAAGAAATCCGAAAAACAGTTTGTGGACATTGTTACCACACGACCTGCCGCTTGGTAGCAGAACTCTCTTAGACTCCCGAATGCCGAGACAGTGGAAAATGTGATGAGAGTGTGGTTTCAATACAGAAGCCGAGTAGTTTTGCACAGGACCACAGAAATAGATCGGTCAAGAGTCAAGAGGAAGGGTCAAAGGCGCTCGTAGATGTTGAATCCGCAGGGGCATGCAGTGGCCACTGTTCCAGTCACACATGACTCACACGACTTCCTGAGGTCTCAAAGGTTGGCTGAATGTCAACCGGAACTGCCCGTTGTGCCGGACAGACCTTGTGAACGGGCAGGGTGCTGTTGTCGGAGCCAGTGAGGAACCTTAATGGAATCTGTTTCGCTTCCTGTGGGTGTCCAGAAGTCTGGCAGATGCACAAGAGTCCGACAATGTTCATGCTTGATTTTCATTGCCAAGATTTTTGCTTCTTTTTGTAGCAGAAAGACGAAGCTTGGAATGAAATGAAACTCTTGCCATGTCTGGACTTCTTGAATAGTATGCTTCTGTGCGCGGTGCTGGCCATGAGCAGGTTGAGAAAAGAAGTGACACGTGATATAACATAATTTTAGAATGATAAAATATGATAAAATATGATAAACATAGCATCAGCATAATGATAATAATGATGGTACCCAAAATTAATGATCGTAATCGTAATGATACAGTATAACAACAATGATAATGATAATCCCAAAATAATAACATTTATGATAATAACATTCATAATAATTATAGGACCGGATAACCCCACATGTCAACTTCTTCCAGTACACAGCAACAGAAGTGTAAAGAGCACCCGACACCAATAGAAGAGAGGAAAGGGAAGTGTGCAAAGGTTGTGCAGGATAGAAGTGTGTGCCTGTGCGGATATGTATATGTATGTGTGGGAGTGTGCATGTATGTATGTGTGGGTTGGTGTTGTGCGTGTGCAGTGTTCGTTGTGTGTCTTGAGTGCGTGGTGTGTGTTGTGAGTGTCATGTTCTTAGTGTAGGTTGTGTGTCTCAAATGTATTATGTGTGTATGTTGTGTGTGTATGCGTGCGTGTGTTGCCTGTGTGTGGTGTGTATGGGTGCTGGTGTATGTGTGTGCGTGACTGTTGGTGTGTNTGTGTGTGTGTGTGTGTCTGTGTGTGTGTATGTGTGTGTGTGGGTAGAGTGTGGCCACACACAATCTGGCCCTCCGCCAGGATACGCGGCGAAGGGCTTGTTGTGCGTGGCTTTTGTGTAATGTCTCCTCCAGCGCAGTGCAGACTATCATGAAAGCGGATGGTCTGCGACTGGCGCGTGGGGGATACGCGCGTGAATGTGTGTGTGTGAATGTATGTACGTATGTATGTATGCATGCATGTACGCATGTATGTATGTGTGTATGTATGTGTGTGTGCGCGCATGGGCGACTAGTCGAACACGAAGACGAGAGCCTGGCAGCGACGCGACAGGAGAAGTGCAACAGAATGTGAGNGTGTATGTATGTGTGTGTGCGCGCATGGGCGACTAGTCGAACACGAAGACGAGAGCCTGGCAGCGACGCGACAGGAGAAGTGCAACAGAATGTGAGTTTATCACGGGGAAGTAAAAAGCATGCGAGCGAAAAACTCTGCGCTCTTTTTGTTCATCCTCGAAGCTGTCCATAATTTCATTTGA
>BGPT01002115.1:64872-106354 GCA_003297045.1 Symbiodinium sp. clade C Y103 | reverse complement strand
AAACCATGGAAAAAGCAATGAAAACCATGGAAAAATCAATGAAAACCATGGAAAAATCAATGAAAACCATGGAAAAATCAATGAAAACCATGGAAAAATAATGAAAACCATGGAAAAAACAATGAAAACCATGGAAAAATCAATGAAAACCATGGAAAAAACAATGAAAACAATGGAAAAATCAATGAAAACCATGGAAAAAATCAATGAAAACCATGGAAAAAACAATGAAACACATTGAAAACAAAGATGAAGAGCGCACATGAGAGATTTTAGCTCCAAAATGTAGCAAATTGCAGTTTTAGCTCTAAAATGCAGCAAATAGCAAGGAAAAGTGCCCCAAACTGAAAACAAAAAAAAATCCCAAAAAAAAACAAAAAAAATTCCCAAAAAAAATCTGCACCCTTTAATGAAAAATCAAGCTACCGACCGGAGTCTAAGCATACAACCAAGCCAGAATGAAAGCACCTTGCGCATGGCATAACAGCAAAAATATCAAGACTTCAATCGACATATTAGCCCACTGCACACTTTTCCCAAGTACATATTGTGGCACACCACCCACATAAACGCTAGATTGTACGAGCCAATTTTATTTGAGTTGCTGCAGGGGTCGACAGAGACAGGTCCAGCAAGACTACAGAGTCACTTGCAAATGAAACTTGAGGTGAAGCTTCAGCAATGCAAAGTTCAGATTTTAAACGTTTTCAAGTGCAGAAAGTACAGGAACGTTTTCAGTTTCAAAAGTTCCACAAGTTTCAGATTTTAAAGATAACTGTTATTTACTTTTCCTCTAAGGGTGCAGCCAGGAGCTCCAGCCAGTGCCTTGTCAGCACAGAGTCAGCACCAGGTGTTGAGTCTTTTTGGATCGTGCTCGTGGTTCATCGTGGTTCTATGTTAAGGATATGTACACTCTAAATGAAATAGATCAACAGATCTACGGAGCTGAAGAATGATGATGATGATGATGATGATGATGATGATGATGATGAAGACACAACATGATGTACGTAATTAAAAGAATTTGTAGATTTTGTAGTTTTTCCACTGCAAACAAATCAAGGGTACAACTGATGAAGTGCTAATCAAAGCACAAGCGCCTGCAGACTCGGTTGAGAACTGCCGCGAATTGGCTCATAGCTGTCCCTCGAAACCACTCGATAGCGGACATGCTCCCTCTTTGCATCTTAGCGTTTTTCTCAACAGTGAATGGAGAACATGGAGAGGACCGATCAGCTTTATTCATTCCTGAGCACCATGAGGAAAACCAGGCGTCGCATGGAGTCAAAAATCAACTCCTTAAGTCTTTTCGGTTTGAGTGGACAGCTAATCTTTTTCCATGATCCAATCCGCTGAGTAGATTCCCTACCCTGCAGGAGTGATTTGCGAAAGGGTCAGAACTGAAGTGGAGCACAGGTTTTGCTGATTCCAATTTTAGGCCAACCCGCAGTCGGACCTCACTTTGTCACACTACAACCAGGCCAAACCAGCATACCCGCAAGTCCGCTGAGCAAAGATCTACAGCAAGCAAGCATTAGTAACCACTTGTGTGGGGTCCTCATTTGATCTCCAGGATGGCCTTTTCTTGCTGCAGCGCCGGGCAAGTCGAAGATCAGGCGCTGGCCTACAGTTATGAGATTTCTGGTGTGCCCTTATCCCAGATCTCATACTTGAATATACTTGATATTTGATATTCGGCATTTCTGTTTGCATGGGCAATGTATTGTACTCCTACCGTACCCTGTCACCAGTTGTGGGAGAATGGACCGTATCATTCAAGACGATTTACTCTAACGTACAACAGATATGAACGGATGTAGATTATTGTTATATACACTAACAATAGACGCATTTCAGAACACCGAAATGAATCCGAGATTTGAATTTCGGACCAGTGTGTCGGATTGTGTGCGTATATAATTCCAAAATATTACAAAGTCGAGTCCGCATGAATGAAGAACTGCTGGGTGAGGTGGAGGTTGCGCTCCTGGCGAGGCCTTCGCAGCTGCCTCTCCATCAAAGGAGGCTGCACAGTCCATCATAGAAAGCAGACTCAGCCTCTGACTCTTAAAGACTAACATGTTTTTTAAATGATCTGAATACTCCCCACTGGGCTTGGGACAAGTAAGAAGTAAGTATGTCGAACATGTGGTTTTAATATACTGTACAATTGTTGCATTGCTTTGAAGGGCTTCATAAGCTTCGCCACTTGACAAGCGCATTGACAATGAGATGCCTCGGGGCTGTCACGGTCCGGACCGTCCGGGAGGCTGTGGCAGAAGTCCTTCATTCAGCACCAGCAGCTAGCGCAAACCCCTGGCACACCACTATCTGTACTCGCACGAAGCGTGTCATGGACAGGGATGGGCCCGGAGAAGCTACGAATGAAGATTTACGTCAATTTAATAAAGCAGAATTGCCAACTGGTTCTTGATTCGGATTCTTTGCCTTGGCAATTTCTATTTGCTGCCTTTGCCGAGATGTGTTGACCTTCAATCAAGTGTGGTTGAAAGGGATGCTTTTCTGGGATTTCGGAGCATTGGTTGAATGCACAGGCGCAGTTTCCAATTCACGCCTGCCAGGACGATCTTGAGAATGCAGTCAACTTGCAGGACAAAAATTATGTTCCTGTAACTCCTATACATGGAAAGTAACGCGCCTGAATATCCTAATTGTGTGGTGGGACTTCCTGAAGGAAAGAAAGGCCACAATACAGAGCTCTCCAAATTATTGTGTTGGTGGTGCTGCGGGAGCTGCAAATAGGCATTTTGTTTTTCTTTCTTGACATGTAGTGGTCCTATGTAGTCCTTCGGAGTCTACAGGCAAAGCAGAGAGAATGCGAGAACGACCGATTTGACGGCCCTGACGATGCTTGGATATTTTGGATGCTTATCCGTTATGGTAATGACCTGTTGCAAAACATTGAATGACCATGCTTGTAATCGTCCTAAAAAAGGACATCGGATAACTCAAAGTTGGAGGAGCTACAGGAGCTACACCAACCACCTTTTTTTTTCGCGTTTCTTCGCTTATTCAAGCTTATTCACCACATCCGGGGATGATCTGATCTCCGCGCCAGGAGGAGGTTTGTCCCGGCTGGGCAGATCCGCCTGAAAAGCTGCTGAGCTTTGGATGCTCTGTGGGTTTAGAGATGGAGGATGCTGACAGAGCTGACAGAGCTTTGACAAAAACTTCAACTCCTGGTACGATGGAGTAGATCCGAGCATCTAATGTGCCCAATAAGGCGAAGACAAGGAATGCTCGCCTTGTACAACCCAAATGATGTAGTACTGAAGGCACAGCTTCCAATCGGCCTTGTTCTTGATTCCGTGCGGTCCTTTCCGCATCATGTTTACTCTTGTGTCAGCGCAAGCTTGAGTCTTCATGTAGCCTCAACTCTGGCACCCCAACATCCTTTTGTAGTATCCTACAATATGTCTAATTCCACCTGTTCTGACAATCGCACGTCCCTACCAGGAGGCACTCCATCGGTTTCCTACTGCTCAAGTAGTTGGTTATGACTTGGACCCGTTTGTCGTGCAGCGGGCTCAACAGCGCCTCAGACATCGAGCGCAAGTTTTCAGCGACCCCTGGCTCGGAGTTCATTTTGACTTCGTTGAAGGTGTCAGAAGGCACGGCCTATCATGGCTTTCATTTTTCCAGATGTTTTTTTCATTTTTTTTCATATTTTTAAAAGGTTTAAATTTCCAAACTTGCACAAAGAGCTTTCAACCAAGGCGAGGTAAAAGGTCTGCAAGTGAGTCAAGTCCGTCAATGAGAGCTCAAGACTGCCCTTGATGATGTGTATCCACAACTGACTATTTACGTACCGTCCACATCCTGGCAACATACCCAATTTCAGGAACCTTGACCATGAAATGAAGCCGTATTCCCTCGCCTCCAATTTACTGTAGGCAAAGTCAACAAACCCTGGACTTTTTGTATCTTTTTCTTGAATTTCCGCTCGAAAGCAGGCCTGCTGCAATCCTTTAACTTTGCTCTGGGCTCTTCAATGAGTCTCAACCAATGTGTTTGTCACTTGAAGACTAAGCTTGTCAGACTGAAATCACAAGGAGCCTTTCAGAGAATCTTGCTCGCCGAGGAATATGGCGCGCTCCCAGCCGAAGGATTTGATTTGGTCCTAGCGAACCTAGCCAGCACAATCGGGTTCACACTACAAGGAAATAAAAATGGCAGCGGCTCAAAATCATTTACCCCCTCTACAGTATTGGATGGACTAGTGACTAATATTTGAGAAATCTTTCAATGGCAATAGGAGGAGTCGTTGCGTTGGTGCCCAAATTTTCAAACATACCCACATGATGTTCCTTGCTCTTATATGCAATTCTGAAGAGATTCCACCCAGTGTAGAAATGTATGTTTTTTCCTTTCGCATGATCGGCTGTGCCTGCAGGAACAATTTACTCTACAAGGATATGTCCTCTGCAGATTTCATGACGCTCCTGAAACAATTGCTTAAGCTCTTGCGCAGAGGCAAGTTTCTCTCTGTGAGAACATGTTCAAAGCAAGCGCTTTGTCCAAATGTGTTTTGCAGAGACACAGTACAAACCAAAAGTGCGAGGAGAATCTGGTAGTTACAGTTAGATGTCTTGCTTGGAAAACACGGTTCTCTTCGAAGTAGAGCTGACAAAGAGGTGTCGCACGGAGTGATGGCAGTAAGAATCATGGTCTGACAACTTTTGAGTTTTGAAAGCGTTTGCTGCGTTTGTTTTGGGGATTATGCGATGTTGACCAAGATGTTGCCTAAAATGTTGCTTCCAGGTGGCATTTTGGAGCTGATGGTTTACAGCCAACAAGTAAGGCCGCTTTGTCCTGCAGGCAATTGGTGCGAGGCGCGTGAGAAATAGTGACAGTCAGAATTCGAGCCAACAAATGATTCAAGGTTACAGCTGTCTGGGCTGTCTGATGGTATTGGAGGGCTGACACGGCTTTCCAAAAAGTGTGGCTTTCAGAACGATATCTGGTTGCTGGCTCCACACCAGCCCCTGGCCATTGGTCAACAACTGTATACCCACAAGTACTTCCCTTCATTGTTAACCATAGATCATTGGTCGCACTTCCGGCTTGATCAAGCGAAGCTATCAAGAGAATATTCTCATTTGTTGACAAATTAAACAGAGCATCATCGGTAGGTAAGTGGCTTGGCTGGGCTAGGGGAGGCGCTTGTAAACATCTTGGCCTTGTAGCCACATCCCGGATAACTTGGGTGCCCAGCACTACCAAAATGCTTGCTTGGTACACTGCATTAAACTCCTCGTGTTATCAGCAAAGTATGAACAATGAAACCAAGGAACATCAGGAACTGTTCTACACGGCTTGCATACCTACCTACGTAATCCTACGTACGTACATACAGTGTTCAATACATTCCATCCAAAGTTTTTAGTTTACACTTTACATTCGGTGCCAAGCTATTGGGCCTTGGCATTGTGGAAGATATGTACATATATATATAATACAATATATTGTATGTATGTATGTATGTATGTATGTATGTATGTATGTATGTATGTATGTATGTATGTATGTATGTATGTATGTATGTATGTATGTATATATACACATTTTCACACACATACATACATATGTAGATATGTATATATATATGTATGTATATATGTATGTATATGTATATATGTATGTATATGTATATATGTATATATATGTATATATGTATATATATATATATGTATATATATATATATGTATACATATATATATGTATATACACACATATATATATATATCTATATCATATGTATATATATATATATTATGTATATATATATTATGTGTTTATATATTATGTATATGATATATTATATGTATATATATATATTATACATATATGTATATGCATATACGTACGTACATACCTACGCATTACTTTAGCATTACTTCAGCATTAAAATATGCCCATTGCGTTCTTTTTTCCATGTCATTGTCCCCCACTTACCATGGTGCTGCGCCGAAGTTCTAGTGTTTTTGTTCTATTAACATCTAAACCGATAGCATGGATTGCATGCTGTGTTATTTTTCAATGGCCGATCTTTTTCACAGCTGTGTTTGGTTCGGAACAAGCCGATGCTGCCGCACTGCACAGGGCTTCCAGTTCAATGCCTCCATTGCGTGGCAAGGCATTCGTGACTTGCAAAACAAAGCCAGTGAATTGAACAAGCAAAACAAAGGCACTTATTTATACTTATGTAGGGTGAAAGGTTCTTTCTAGTGAGACTAATGTGCAAGAGGCAGGTATCCTGTCAAGTCAAGACTGTTTTCAACTGGGAAGATTCAACATCTTGCCCTTGCCGGCTACTTGCCAGTGGCAAAACTTTGAAGTCTGAGAAAGAATCTGAGCCAACACCAATCAAGTCACCTCGCTATCCCTCAGCCAAGGCGAGCTTTTGCCCACGGTGCTATCATTGGAGCCAGAACGAATTTGCTCTGCTGTCACAGTATCTTTGCTTCGTTTGGATCTGTATGAAATTCTGTTTCAATGACGAGTCCGTTCTGGAGACAATGGTTGCTGATTCAACGTGCCCACACCAGGTACCTTCCGTGCAAGGCTCGACACTTTTTGTTCGAGACTCGGTACTCTGGACTTCTTTTCGCGGCTTTTTATGATTTCTATCACCTGTCTTTAATGTGCACAGCCTGTACAGCCCGTTGAGTCCTGATGTTTGTCAGAATGCACCAAATGCACCAAAGATTCCTTCATGTTTTCTCAGGTCTACAAGCGCATTGACTGAGTCAACGAAGGATTCCCATTGCCGAACAGCCTGCGCTCAAAAAAGGACGTCCTTGGGTCGTTTCGCCTTTGATGGACCTTATCCAAACTCTAAGCAGAGCCACGTCCTTTTTCATACCAAATATGCTTTTGGCTTGGCTAAATAGCCAAGACTTTCCAGGTTCCAAAGTGAGCCAAAAACAGTTGATGCGGTGGCAAAATGCAGTGGGTGCAGCAAAATGCGCCGCTTGTTGGGGACAACTAATGCGCAGCTTATCCTCTGCCTTTTGCGCCTTTTGCGATGTGCGCCTTGTGCATGGCCTGCCTTCATAAGGTGCCCTATATGGTACCGTAGAACCGCTGAGGACACTGTGGAGGGGATGCTGACGAGCCATGCGGGGCCACGCGGGGACGCTTCAACAGCGCTCTGCATTTCAAATATCAGTATGACTCAGTATGAATAGCACGAGGATGATGCACATGAAAAGTATTGAAAGGTATTGAGCGGTTATGTTATGTACATGGGACTGTTTACCAGTAAGACTAGGGTAGCCTTCACCTCTTGCATACTTGCTGCGTGGAGGAAGGGCTGTGTTGTCTCTGAAACGTAGGAAGGACATTTCTTTTGGATGGCTTCCCATGCGATGGATTCGCCCGTTTGTCTCCCTGAATTTCGATGGTCTGGATTTGCACTTACATCAACGGCCTCGCATTTTCCGAATTTTTCATTTAGATACATTTTGCCTCTGAATTTTTGGCAGATTGAGTCGTTTTTAGACGAATCTGCTTTCCCCAGGCCCTAGTCAGTGTTCGCATCTCATGTCTGATTCTGTTCATCTTTGTTTCGCGCTTTCTGCCTTTGCTGAATGCCCTGGTTAGCCTTGTTCAATCTTTTGGGCTGGCTGCATGGTTTGACGGTCATTTCCTGGGTCTTTCCTGTCTCCGTGACGAGGAGCCACAGCCAGTTGCTGAGATGGCCAGGACCTGAGTAGCTGATTCGAAGGGCCTGGCACACCTGGAGCCTTCGATGCTGTTGCAGCAAGTAATGCTTTGATTCGCACTTTGTAATTCATGTAATACTTGTGATACTCTGCACTTTGTAATACTTGTGATGCGCATGTGATATCACTGTCTATTCTCTCCCACGAGTGGAATATCCACACGCTACAGCTCTGTGAAAGGCTAGAAAAGCTGCAGCCTCCAAGCCATTTGGCACTTGAGGTAGGGCCGAACTTCAGGGCGTTTCAGCGATTGGTTGGACACGCACTTTATGTTCTTTTGAAAGGAGGAAATTTGAAAGAAGGCCTTGATTCTACATGGTTGTCATTCTCACACGGGTTTCTGTCTGCCCGAAGACATCCACAACGAAGGAGAGGTCCTAGCTTCAACAATTTTCACATGTTTTCACACAATTATTCCATCACAGCCAAGTCAATTCATTGCCAAATTCCACAAACAATCAGCGATTAGCCACATCACAGTGCAGGCAGTCGGGTCGATAGCTATCTTCAGGGCACTGAAGGCTCAGCGGACAATGAAGTTTGTGACTGCTCCAGCTATCCATCAGCGTTAAAACACATGAAAGCACGAATATCTATATGCTTGTATCATCTTGTATCATAGTAACTTAGTATATGGGTCTTGAAACTCTTCTTGGCCAGGGTTTATGCTATTCATCGAACTGCTATTCTTGCTTCTTTAGCGTCTGTTTGACACATTTGCAATATTTTGCAATGTCTTCAACGCCTCTGGCCGCGACAACTCCGCACTTCACCTTGAGGCACTGGCAAATTCGGGCCCACTCAGGGAGCCTGCACGCTTCGTGCCAACATATTTTGAGGCCATAGCACTTTGCACTCGCAAATGCTCTATCTATCTCTACCTTGCTAACAGGTGTTCTCGCGTATCAGGCAGTATCATGCAATGTCATGCAACGTCACACAATGCCATGCAAGACTTAGCTTCTTCACTTTTGCAGATTTTGCAGCAGCTTCTTTGATTTTTGCTAAGTTGCCATGCCACGGAGAGCCCTGCAAAGGGGTGCGTAGAACCCTTGCCGGCATGCGGCATCCCCTAGAAACTTCTCTCATCATTCTTGTGCAGAGGTTTACAAGGTCCTGTACGCACAGAAACGTGCAGATGAAGACTACTTGTTGCAAGTATAGTCGTTAGACAAATCGCACGAATTGGGTCCCAGTGCAAATTGCCGAGTCCTGCAAAAATTGATCTCTAGAAGTCGAGTAAGGAAACCACAAATAATCGTAAAGCTTTGTTTTGCACAGCACTGAGGAATGGATTGGTCAGCAGAACATTTGAGAA
Source organism: Symbiodinium sp. clade C Y103 (assembly GCA_003297045.1). NCBI lineage: Eukaryota > Dinophyceae > Suessiales > Symbiodiniaceae > Cladocopium > Cladocopium sp. clade C. The sequence continues at coordinate 97,287 of BGPT01002115.1, read as the reverse complement.
GACAACATGAACGGTCTGCTCATTAAAGCAGCGAAAATAAGCCAAGCTCAGGCAGATCGCTGTAAAACATATGAAGGGGCTTGGAAGTGCTGAGCAGCACTTTAGCAAGCAAGGCACTCGATATGTGTAATGTCTTGGGCCGTAGGGCAAAGACCATGGACACGCACCCTTTGAACTGGAGAGAGTTAGGTAGAACAACTTTAGTCAACCTCAGTCAATTGCAGCGGAGCAAGCAATTGCCATGGGTAGTTTTCCAAGCCGTGCCATCCAGGACTAGAAAATGTGTCACATCATGTCAGCATTTGCATTGAATTTGGAAGTCGGAGTCGCTTGATGTCACTTGACAATTTTATATGATCTGTCGTGATGTTGAAGTCACTTGAAGTCACCTGCACAAAGCAGTTGGACTCTTAAAAGATGAGATGAGTAGATCTGCGCGTTTTGGAGTCAGGTGTGCCATGTGTTTTCATGGAGAGATTGCTACTAGTAGTGACAACTTTTGACCCTTCAACCCATCTGAAAGAGCTCAACTTCAGTGCTGTGCATTGTACAGCTGTTGTGTGGCTCCGTTGTTTCCGCAACGTCGTTTTAGGATGGGATTGCTGGAGTCAGCCCATGGATGACACTTGCGCCCTCCTCAGAGGGCCAAAACATATCAGGATAACCAGTGCCCGTATCCCCTGTTGTAGAGAAGGTAGAGGGCTGCTCTACTTTGTTTACAGTTGCCAACAGTGCCTTGAGAAACCAACACTTCATCTAAGACGTCGTGTGAATCTACCAATTTCCAGAGATCCTTTCACTTGTAAGGAACAGAGTATGAAGTTGCTCCAAGATGCACCGTATATAGATACGTTGGTGTGCTTCAAAGTTGGTGCTTCTGAATGCAGCTGGAAGCAAAGGTACACATAGACAACCAAACAAACCAACCAGTGCAGGTCTCAGATTTGCAGTCGTTTCAGCCTTTAGCCAGAGCATGCCATAGCCGTGATGAAAGGACACAAGTGACATAAGCCTCTTGAAGATATTCAAACCAACAGTTTCTAGTGACAGATGTTCAAAGTTCGCCAGGAAAGCATCAGAGGAGAGAGCGCTGTGGTGTGTGGTGTGTGGTGTGTGCTTCGGCTAAGGTTATTGTTCACTTGGCCAGAAATGCAGACATACCAACTGCTGAGGCCACCTGCAAACCTTGAGCAATTAGTGCTAGAAAGAACAGATTTAGAGTTTGCGCTCGAAAGTGCTTTCTTCCTTGAATTTGTGGAAAGCCGTAGCAAGAAATCAGATCCACTGAGATCTGTCTCCTGCAGAAGGCTTTGCCAGGTCAAAACTGCACCATGCTGAATTTCAAATTCATTCCAAAACGCATGTAGGATGCCGTGGAGCACATCATCCCCGCAAACGAGGTTTACGGTTTGGGACTCGGGACTGTGACTTCTTATCAAAAGTACCCGCTAGAGGACAGGCATTTCGAATCTTTCTTTTCCTACATTTGCAAGAAATCATAACATTTTCTACCAGCATGTTTGCTTCCTGGGTTTACATTCGCGTTCACCTGCTGCCAGGAGTGCTGGCAGCTGTTCTTTGCTCTTTCCATTTTCTGCATGGATCTGCATGGATGTGTATTGTGGATTTGCAGATGGATGTGCATGGTGTCTGTGCATGGTGGATCTGCATGATCAGTTGGAATGCCCTTGACTTTTCACGGGTATTTGCTTTGACAGTGCTTTTGCAGTAGCTTTGCCTTTAGCTCGTTGGGTCTGGAGGGGTTCAAGAGTCACAGCCTTCTCTAAGGCCTCGCCTCTGGTTGGTTGCGGGAACCACGCGTCAGGGACCCAAATCTGCCATCGATAAAATGATAAAACTACTGTATATAAATCTGGATAAGCCATAGAGTCCCATAGAGCCATCAAGATGTTGTAGGAATACTGCAACCCTTGTGATCTGGTCAATCAACGTTTCCAAATTTGAGCCAGGATGGGAAAGACGGGCACAAATCATGGCAATACGCATTGATCAGAAAGTAACCCGTCCGCTTTGTGGCGGTGCTGTTGTACTCATAGTCTTAAAATGTTTCATCGTCTCCTTTTTGATTTCTAGTTGCTTGACATGCTGCAAATGGTGTGGGTGAGGCCACTCTGCTAATACGGACAGGAGCCGGGAGACTCAGATGATGACCTCGAGCCAATCAGAGACATGCAGGGACTGCACTGCGAGGTGGACAAGGCGCAGCTTCTCCGCGTTCCAAACAACGCCCGCATCATGATCAGGCACTGCCATTTTGAATGGTTTTGTGACTCTTCCAATATTTTTTCAGGTGTATTACGTTCTGTTCTGTTATTTTCTCTTGTCCTGAAGTACTTGTTGAATCTTGTTGATATTATTGCATATTATTGCCTTCTCTTGCTTCCTGCTGCGTTCCTGTCTTTCACCGAACCTCTGCATCAATTTGCTCCTCTGATTTTTGCGCATTTCGCACAGAGAACACTGAAGAATGTGAATGTATCTTAGTGATTCTGAATGTTTGATTTCTGATTTTTTTGACTCTTGGATGTTTAGAGCATTTGCAGCCACAATGGAGAACGAGTGTGTGGTCTCAGGTTGGCTCCACATGGCCTGTGTGTGGACTCGCCAGACGCGGTAGAGTTCGAACCATTTGAACCTGCTCACGACCTTTGGAAGCAAAACATTGCGGTGTTGTAGGGTCCTTCTGAAGTCCTTCTTGTAGAACCTGGATTTGTATCATTTTGATTCATTTTGTATCAAAGCTTCCCGTTTTTGGCTGAGAGTATCTGGAAAACCTTCCCAGCTGCCCTCCCCATTCCTGTGCGGCATTTTAGGATGTATCCGGACATGACACCGTTCCAATGGTGGGGAATCCCAGGGAGTCGGGTGGACACAACTGACTCTGGGTGCGCAATGATGCTTTTGCATCGAAGGTGCAAAGCAACAAACAAAATGGTCCAAGGATTACGTTGAAGATTGCTCAATTCAGATCTGTTTCTATCTTGCGGTGCAAAGGTGTTGCAAGTGTATCCCATGTATTCCAAATGTTGTGACTGCCTACTACTTGTATGGATGCACAAAACAGAAACATGAAGCTAGGTTTCTTGCAAAGACAGTGGGTAATGGTTCTGGCTTTCCATCCAACCCTGAATTATTCCCGCAGCACGTCCGCTACGCCCACCAGGTACTTCACTATATTATACACTTTCATATGGTTTTTGCACGGTTTCTTTAGGGTTTCTTTATGGTTTCTTTAGGGTTCGTTTAGGGTTTCTTTAGGGTTAATTTAGGGTTTTTGTAGGTTTTCTTTAGGGTTCACGTAAAAAGTGTTGAAATCAGCGATTGTGGGACAGCGGAAACCCCGCAGAGGGTCATCAATCACGTCCCTCACGCAGCGACGTGAGGGACATCATGTTATAGCATCTCAACATAGTGGAAGGCCACAAAGTACTGTAATGCTCAGCAAAAAATGAGGTTCCCGACAATCATCCCAAAAGAGTTACGGGCATAGCACAAGTGCTGGCCGAAATTATTCAGACCCAATCCTCCGGGGACTCAGCCATACGGGCCAACCTCACCTTAGCACATGTATTGAGTCTTGGTATAGTTTGAAGCACTGCGGAGTGGAGAGGTAGTAATCATATGTGGGAACAAACTGTCAGTATATACAATGTATATATGTATATACATATATATATAAAACACACACACATACACATATGTATATATATATATATAAATCACAGGTATCGCTGTGGTTTGCAGAATGACATGTCGATAGGCCTCAGTAGGCAAACGTTTTTTTTTGCGATCAAGAGCACTTTAGAGATTCTAGTGATTGACCGTCGAAAGGCATGAAGTGATGATGTTGAGATCGTCGCAGCAGGCTATAGCACACCACGCAGCCGTGACATACCTCTGCCATCACACTTCTGAGAATCCACTAGCGTTCACGCTCAGGCTCTTCGTGGGGAGAGTTTCCACGTGGCTTTTACCTCAGTGATGCTTTCTGATTTGCTTTGTATCACCTTCCAATATACTAATGTTTTGAACTGATCTTGGATGGATAGATGGATGCACATATATATATATATACACACATAAAAACACACATATATATATATATATTATATATATATATATACATACACATAATAGTATAAATGTTGTGTTCTACTACAGAGGTATTTGTACAGAGTTTCTGCAGTCTTCTTCCAGTTTGCTCAGCTGCCATGAAGATGAGGTAAAATATGACTTCTCATATGTGTATAGAACTCACATAACATCATGTTGGTCTGTTATTTGTTGCCATTCAACTGGCAGCTTCGCTCGAAGGAACCTACGAGCCCTTCTGTGGCGCAAGCAGCAGTGCAGGAGTTTTCATCCCGATCAATATCTCATGCTTCTCTCATATCAATTATGTTTTTTCTTCTTCTTTTCAAGCCCGTGTCTCTTTTTTGCAGGAGAACGCGATTTGAGGGTATGGGCAAATTGCGCTGCGAAATCAGACAAGTGCAGTCAAAGAACTGAGCACAGAAACAGCGGTGCGCAAGATGCGTCTGGACTGAAATCCCAAAGCGTCGAATTTATACTAGCGATGACATTTCAAGAGTTCCAGTTCGGGTACAAGATCCGTGCTGACTGGCATTACACAGAATGCCCAGCCAAGTTGACAAAAACAGCTGCAGGGGGGAGACTTCTTCCTCATCGGTTTTTAAGAGCCTCAGACCACCTGTAATTGTTGTCATTTGACCTTGCTGAGTTGTCACTGAATGAACAACCTTTGGTGTAAAAAGTTGGTTCCACCTCGCAAGATTCGTCTTCTTTGCTAGGTTTCTGCAGCGCAGCAGGAACAGAGCCAAGGCATCACAAACTTCCCAGCATTTCACTGTGCATTCCACGCTGGGAAATTCCATGTTGATTTTGGTGTGGTGATGATCAGAGTAAATGGGTACCGGCACCGTGCACAAATATTTTGCAAGACGCTGCACTTGCACTGCCAGGGCGGGGACAAGCGCTTCGTGGAATCAGGTTCCTTGTTGCACCTGCTTCAGGTGCCGGGAAAGCATGGCACCAATCCGTTTTTGATGCACACCAATCATATGACCAGTCATAATTCTATAATGACTTTTGAGTGAGCTTCTTTGTGTCGTGCTAGGGTATGAGCCAATTGCATTTTTGGCACATGCGAGGTAGCTTCAGCACCTTTTGCTTCGTGTCATGACGCCACCTTCTGCTTGGGGAGGGAAACTCGAAGACTCCTTACTGTAGAGGTAATTTCTTCTACTACACCAAGCCCCACATGCGCATAACAATTGAATGTCCCGAGATTTGTGAACTCTATTTGTGGATCAAATTACATGCTTTTTGCATCCTTTGACATCCCCTTCCAATTACTTGACCGGGCATGCTGTTTCTGGGTTGATGTCCTTCACAAAAAATGCTACAGCAAATAGCCTGATACATCTTGATACTCTATCTATCTTTTTCTAAAGCCTTTTTGCACTTCACTCTGCCCTTTTCCAGTGGATGACGATCCTTGGACCGTCTGGAGTTCGGTTCCACCCCTTAGAGTGGCGGCTACAGCGGATGCGCGGAGGCCAAGTGGCCAGAGAAAGTGAGAATGGTCAGCTAAGGTCGAACAGATCGAGCAGGTCGAACAGGTCCAATAGGTCGACAAAGTTGCATGCTCTTGACTGCTCTGCAATCTTATTTTGGGCTCGTTGGAGTTGCGAAGACAGTACAAACCACCAAACTGATGCTTTTAAACTAAAGACTTGTCAAGTCTAGACTTGTCTTCATCATATTTGTAGCTGACTTGGCGTTTGCATTCAGCTTCATGACTGTAGCCTTGATTGCAGCTCATACAGTTCCAACTGAGGTTGTTCGGCTTGCAAGGGCTGTCTTGCTTGAGCGAAGGATGAGAAGCAGGCAGCCACTGAAGGTTGTAGAAGAGCCAGCTTTTCACGCTTGATGGTTGTAGGTGAGGGTTAGGAGAAATGGAGAGGCAGTTGGGCGATTCGCATACAGTACACTCAGTGACACAAATCATGGATGCGGGCAGATGCAAGAAGAAGGACCAAGGGCTCAAAAAAGAATGTATATAAACGAAAGTGTTGTACATGAAGTCGCCAGTATTGGATTAACGGATACTGTATGATTATGTTCAGTGTTTCTTTATACACAAATATACACTCGGCCACTCAGTCGTGGATTTTGCATGGATTGCGAAGTCAGACCATCCAAGCTTACAAAACCAGAAGTCAATACTTGTTGAGCCAAGTTGAGCCGTCTGAAGCCATCTTCATTCAAAACACGACATTCTCCGCCGCTTCGGGGGACTGAAGGCAGATGCCAATCCTGCTCGAGGCAACTTGTTCTCGCAGGCCGAATCATCCAGACCTTGCCTGCTGAATACCTCATTGCATGTCTCACTCTATGATTAATCTATATACATTTTATTGTGGTTTGATTTGCTCTTTGATTTTCATCAGCTTGATTGAGCTTTCCTCACTCGACAAAATCCCAGGCATGCCTACGTTATGTGCAAGGCAAGCGCAGCCAGAGTACAGTCGAGACACCTGCAAAGTCGCAAAGTTTGTAAGCCCGTGCACACCCATCATTGCGGCCTCATACCATTGTGGAGTTGGTGCTGCATTTTAATGTTCTGTTTTGTAGCTACTACGTAGCCTCTCATTTTGCAGGCCCTAGCCAGAGCACAGCAACTAAGCATGCTGCTGTCCGGTCCGCAGACAAACAAGAGCCTGCTTCTTCGGATTCGAATTGTGAAGCGTTCAGATAATAAATTGTATATAAGGTGGAGAGGTTATGAGGTGATTCAATTCAAACGCAGCATCATCCATATAGAACACAGTTGCCTAAGTCTCACGGCAGGAGTTGCATCTTCTTGGGTTCGATATGAATGATCCACAGTCGTTCACATCACGCAGACAATCCCTGAACGGAACTCACTTTGGTTACTGTGCGTCTTAGAGCCTTGAGCCTAGACTATTCTAGAGCATGATATGGTATATGATATGGTCAGGCTACTCATGTTGGGCGGGATTATTTAATAGCACTTAATCAGGTTGACCTTGATTTCTGTTGACCGTGTGAAACAGTCTGTAACCATCTGTAACCATCTGTAACAAAAAAGCTCTGGTCCAGTGAGCGTGATCGAAACCTTTCCAGAGGTCCAGTGAGCCCAGCGGCATCAGCTGTATAGCGCGTGTGAGAACCTTAGTGATCTTACTGGGTCCTGTACGTCCTCTAGTGACAGAGGATGAGAGACAATGAGAAAAAGTGAGAAACAGCACAGCAATGAGCAAGTCTTGTCAGCAAAAGAGTGACGAAGACAAATGAAGCTGTTTTGCCTAATCTTAGCATTTTCGCAAGCTGTCCGAGATCACCAAAAGATATGGCCCTCACACTCCAACTGATGAGGCAGGAAACAGTTTTTTACTCGCTTCTGTTTTCAAGATGCTGACTAGCTGCTGGTTTTCTTTTGCACTCATGATCCAGAAGCCAGGCCGGCAACACCGCCAGGCTCATCCGCGCAAGTATGCCCAGTCATAGGTTTCTTGTAGGGGAACCGATGGGTACAGCCGACTGTACTTGTTGAAGCGGTGGCTAATGCAGCAATCTGAGGTCATGGTGTGGAAGCCAGTCTCTATTACTGGAGAAATCGTTGAGAGAAAATGGGCAACAGAGCGACGTGAAGTCCTTATGCAGTTTTCCAGTGCAACGAAAAAGTTATCCCGAGAATGCCTGGCTGAAAACAAATCAGGGAAGATTTCAAAGTTCAAAGGGATTGGTAGAAAGGGGCTTGTACATGGTTGGAAGCACGGAGTGTGGTTGGTGGAAAGAGTAGTGTGTAAACATGTGTAAACAGCTGAGAAGACTTTTTCGTGAAGTTCTCATCAAACGATTGCAAAAAAAATCCAAAAAAATCAACGGAACCTTGACACTGCTAGCTTGGTCACTTTGCTTTGGGCGTGAGCAACGTGCGGCCTTGCCCTGCTTCGGTTCGAGCCAGGGAAGGGGCCACTGATAAGAATACTGCTTGTCAAGAACATATTGAGCACCTTGTAGATGTTGTAGCAAGCTTCGCAAACTGACAGCAGGCGTTCGCAAGTGGCGCCAGCTTCTTGTTTTCCAGCCCACTTTGTAAGAGAAAAGATAAAGGATGATAAAGGAAGAGATGACATGTTAGTTTCTTGAAGCAAAGCAAAGCACACCTTTTCAAACCAAGAGAAGCGAAACATGAAACAAAGCTGGAGCCAATGTGTCAAACTAGTACAGACGGCACCTGGCAAAGGCGAACGAATCAAGTAACTGCTGCTCCAAAAAAAAGCTGTAGGGATAGGTGCACGATTTGGCATTCTTGGTTGCAATCTCCAAACTGTGCCGCCATGTCTTCCATAGAATATTTTGCGGCATTAGCACCCGGCTCAGTTTGGACCAGACATTTTGGACTATCAGACGAGGTCACATATTTTCAAATTTGCTCTTTGGAAAATTTTGGAAAGCATGCTTCTAGACTGCTCTAGACAGTGAGATCATGGATCCCATGTAGGGCATTGAAGAGGTTGGGAACCTGGGAGAAATAGGTTCCAAAGACGTTCGAAGAGGTAAAGTTTAAAGGCCTGTGAGAGATTCGGGTTTCTTCTTAAGATACATCAATCTTATTCAGCTTACATATTTGTCTATGAATTTTGTTGTCTGTGCAGCGGCTACGGCATGCCCTCCAATTTGAGAATTTCATCTTGCTGTTTCAAACCGAATGCCAACACATGTCAATGTGTACATGCTGGAAAAAGGGAACGGGACTGAGGCAGACGTGCCACGACCCCCACCTGCTCCGGTAGGCAAAGGCACAACCGATGGCTTGAGCGCGGAGCAAAGTGTGTCAGAAAATGGTGAGTGAACAGCAGTGACTGCTACATTTTGGCCGATACTTGTTGAAATCCTTTGGCATAGCGATTACAAGCAAAGGCAGGACTGGGGGCAGCCAGGCCTTCATGGGTCATGGCCATTTCGAGCCTGCAACCAAGATCATCTCAGTTGTCAGTCGTGCAATTTGTACAGGGAGATTCAAATGATTCAACCATCTCCCACAGGTAGTCATAGGTAGTGCCATGCCAGTCATGCCGTGTTGTTTTGAACGCAAGGGTGCCTCCTCACCAGCTTTGCTTGTTGCAGCGCTGGTTCCATTTGCTGCGAAGGCGCCTTGGATCACAGTTCGATCACCTGCCAGACCTTCAAGAGATAGTATAGACAGTATAGAGCTAGTTGAATTGTAGAATCGACAGACTCGAGCTGAAAATCACCCCTGAAACTTCAAAGTCTCCATCCATTTGGTTTCTTTTTAGAGGTCTTGGTTGACCACCTGGAGCCCAAATTGAAGGTCACTAAAGACGTTGAAGAATACTCAAGAGACTAGTCTTGAGTAGTGTTGGACCATGTTGGACCCTTTATATACAGTTTCCTGTTTAAAAGATTCTACAAGTACATGAACTCATACTGTTACTGGCTCTCCTTCACTTCAGCTCACACCGGAACTGCGAAGCAGGGGATGTTGGAGAACTGCATCGAGCACTCTGGAGCTTTTTGTGAATTTCCTTGCATTTTCTTTGCAGGTGCAGCGGGCCTGCCGGGCGCGTCTCCGTGCAACGGGTATCCCTACGGTTGCTGGCACAGAGAATCTTGGCATATCTTGACAGCCACTCTTAAGGCAGCCGCAGAAGGACTCGCTCTCCCTCTCTCTCTCTAAATGTTTGAGCTTTGCTGGTGTCTGTCTGTTTGCTGTGGAAAAAAGCAATGTCTATAGATGTTCATAGGATTGCTTCTTGTCATCGTAAATCCTTGCTCAAACTCTTCGCTTAGCCGAGCTTTTTCACTGAGGATTTGGTCCCTGTTGGGCTTGAAAGGAACTGCAACGAAGGCTGAGATCAAATCGAAGCTCTGAGACCCAATGGCCGTATGATTCCTCCGTGTTGGCGTTTCAACTCCTTGTTTCCAAACTGACAGTCTTAAGCATGTTAAGATGTGTTGACATAATGTTTGGTACGCTCAGCCTTGGCTGAGGTTCAAAAAGTTCGTCAGAACGAATCATCCAGATGCTTTGGTCTGAGTCAGTGAACACTCAAAACTTGATCACTAGGACATTTTTCATTTGGAATGGCTCTGACTCTGAGCCTTCTTTCAATCTTCCACTTGGTTTACGTTGGTTTGGCAAATCAACTAATTACTCCTTGCAGCCTGAGCAGCATCAAGGGACTTTGCAAGAGTCTTCATTCATATGCTGCACAGAGGAGCAATCATTGATTGTACCGCGGAACCAATTTGTTGAAGAACGCTTGCAGGCTGTCCTATATCTTACTGCTACTTGAGGCCTGCTTCGTATTCAACATATCACACATTTGCAGTCAGAGGATTTCTTCCTATTCTTAGTAATTGCCTATAATATCATATAATCATATTTTTCATTTTTCACATTACTTCATCTCTTTTCTTCTCAAGGTCAAAGGTGATCGCTCTCCTGCAGCGATTGAGCGCTGGGCAAACATCACCGAGCCGCTTAGCTCAAAGCTGGCACAAAGTCACATCACCAATTCACCTAAGGATGACTGTTTATTTTTGTAAGCCTGTCGGCTTGTCGGCTTACTATCTTCGGATCCAAAGTCTCGTTTGGGAGAGAGCCGTTTTGCCCTTCTTCACAAGAGGAAAGATGCCCCACTTAGATCACTTTCTGTGAGCAAGAAGTTTACAGTATCAGAAATTATGCGAAGGTGACTGGAGTGGATTCTGCTTTCCCTTGGGTTTAGGGAATGCTGAACATTTACAGTTTGGCGATCGCACCTTCACAGGGACGGGACTTTGCTTTGTTTGATTCAAACGATTGCTTGTGGGCCAAGGGCCTACCGGAAGATAATGAAGGTGGGAGCCTGCTCAAGTGACAGGAAAAGACATGACAGCGCCCATGTCTCCGAATCTTTCCATGGGCAGCTTTGATTGGGCTGGATACTGTAGTTGGCACTTAAAATGTTAATTCAGCATGTCTTCAATCGCACTCCCCCTGATGTGTACCGGGCTTGTGTTGGAGAGTCGCGGCATAAACTGCGAAGCATTGCCTCACAACCTTACAGTGTCACAACATTCCAAGCAGTAACCTGTGACTTGTAATGACTTGCAGAGCTTTGAACCAGGTCAGGTCAATCATTTCTCTACCATTCCAAAGTGTTGAAACATGTTCAAATCATTATGTCATATGCTAGTGCATTTCGGAAGGTTTTCACCAGTTTGTCGATGGCTTCAGTGCAGTTTGTCCTGCACCGCCAGTGCAACGATGATCTCTTCTGGGTGGAGAGCTGGGTGGCGCGTGTGCGGCAGATCGAAATTGCAAAGTGCGCCTGGGGATCTGAGTCAGTCTGAGAGTTTGATAAAGACTTTTCGAAAGATTGATAAAGCATGATAAAGCATCGTTTAAAGCATGACAAAGCTTGAAATTCAATGAGTGGTTCAACTTATTTTACAGCTTTGACTCGAACCTGTCAGTGCAAGCCATGTAAATCAAACCTGATTCGCACATGTTCGAAGATTTGATGTGGCCCCACCTCTTGGCCGGCAACGGGCATTTGGCATTCACATTTCAAACATTTCAAAAACACAATGTGCTGTTTGCTGCCTTCTTTTTCAGCTTCTATGATGTTGAATCAAATGGAGCATAGTGGAACAGTTTTTGATAGTTTTTGCCTTGCCAAGTTCGAGGTTGCAGAACGCAGACCGCATCCGCCAAGAGCGCGTTGCCAGAAGGGCAGCTCGCGTTGGACTGACACCTGATCAATATGAGGTGGGAGTCCCGGTATAAGCAGGAGCTCCAGCAGAAGCACTACAGTCAGCTGTATGCTGGTTGCGTGGGTGTAATAGGGTGGGATACCGGTGGGATAGGGTGAAATGGAGAAGGCAACCGTGCTGGGGTTGTTTGAGAGGGCCACAGCTACAACAGAGGCTGCTTTGAGGTTATTTTTCTTACTTGGATGAGTGTAGGAGACTGTTGATTTCATTCGGAGACGGATGTATCTCCAATTTGGGGCCCATTCCTGCAAAGTGCTGGTGACGTCATGTGCTTCCCCGACAGCGTACGAAAGACTTGTCCGGTCCATTCGGTCCACTGGGTCCACTGCCTTGCCTCGACTCCGCCTTGACTGCCTTCGTAGATTCTCTTCATTGATCTTCATTCTATTTCGTTCCTTAGCAAACTTTATCGCCTTTTTTCAAATCCTTTTTCAACTTTTCAACTATCAAATTTGGTCCTGCATGGGTCACACACACACACAGTGCTGTTCCATGCTTCGAAGGCTGCTGAAGCTGAAGCGGCGGAAGCTGCCAAAGAGGCAGCTGAAATCGAGGCATCTCCGTTCGGTGGAAAGGACATCATGTCCAACTGCAACAAGGATTCAGAGCAAGCGCTTCGTCCACTACGTCTGCATCTAAAGTCTAAAGCACATGAAACATCCTGCTCGATTTTTTGCTTAATTATTTTTTCCCCATCTAAACACACAGGCGCACATGTGAAGCTTATATGAGCTACAGCCAAAATTTCTGGTAATCGAAAGAAGTATTCGAGGCATCTCTATTTCTTGGAAATTGAGCTGAGGCTTGGAAAACCGTAATACACTCACTAAAAAACGATAACATCTGTTCATGTTCAATGAAATCGCAACCGTTCAAATTCCCTCAAACCTTCAATACCCAAGACTGACAATGGAACAAGGCATAAAGATAGTTCCTCTTTTGGGAGCTTGTGCCGTGCTGTCCATGTTTGAAACTGTTGGAATCGATGCGCCAATGTGGGGTTTGACCCGAGCATATTTTGCTTGCCTTGTGTCAAAAGGAAGACAACCGCAACCAGTTTGTCCTGGATACACTTCCAGCCGAGTGCTCAGCTGTGCTTGGCACTTTGACAAAGCCAGTGCAGATTTGGATGTGGCCTAGCAAAAATGATTCACTCGAGCAAGTGCTCATGTAAGATCAACACGCAGCAGCAAGATGTGTTGGGAAAAAGGACCTCCCAACCGCTGTTCCAGAGCCATCCTGGATTTCTGAAAATGGAAGAGACCAGCCCAGCAAGCAGTACTGCAAACACAAAACATTCAAGACTCAAGACCATAAATAGAGGCAGCTGAAGCAATTATTACATCAATTGTGTAGGTATGAACAGAGCATTTCACAGCATTGCATCCGATGTTTTGTTTGTTCTTCTTTTGCGTAGCATCTGTGGAAAATTCTAGGTGCCTTTGGTTCTTTGTTTTTGCAGCTGTGATCTGTCAAGGTCGTACTTGCCCTGGTTTTGCAACTACCTCAGTGATGAGACTGTTTTGTTTGCGCTGACCTATGATTGTGGAGTTTGCGTGAGGACTGCCCAACATGCTTGTCGATTGCAAGCTGTCTTGGCCATGTGCTGCAGATCTGTTGTTTTTCCCTAGTTTCTCCTTTTCACCTGTTCTCGCAGGCTTGGTTATGCCTTCATTTTTGTCATGTGAACTTGGATAGGAAGTCATGGCAAGTCTAGTATGGAGCAAAATTTCACAAGATTTCGCCGAGGGCCTTCCTCATGATCTCTTTGATTGCTATTTTGGTGCGGCCGTCAGAAGAGTGCAGTTCAGTAGTAGCAACAGACTGCAAAAATCAATACAGTATTTCATGAAGTGAATGAATTAGACATACATGCCGCATACCTGCATGCAAGTGTAAGAGTATTTGACCTTGTAACAAAACAAGTATCATACACGGTAACTACGCCAAGGACTGGAATGGAAAAAAACACCAGTCTTCAAGCTGTTGTGAGTTGAGTTATAAGATGATACGATATTATAAGATTATTATATATGCGAAATTACTATTTAATTTAATGTAAGAAGTAAGAAGTGTATAAGATGTTTTTTCTTTTTTTCATTTACAAGATGTGATGTGAGCTGGCGTGAGCTGGTGTGAGCTGGTGTGAGCTGGTGTGAGCTGGTGTGAGCTGGCAAATGGCAGATGCTATCAGGTCAACGGGCCAAATAGCAAGTGAGGAGCAGCTCCAGACCTCTCTGGAGCTGTTCCAGTTTTCCAATGACCCAAATCGGGTCCCTTCGCTCGTCGTCGTATCGTGACATTTTCTCGGTAACTTATGCCAGACAGCAAAATGGCTTCCCTGAAATTACAGCCTTTTGTGTCGCGTAGGTATATTTTTGGTTCAAGTTTTCAGGTTGCAGAATCCATTCCAGTCATTTTCGAATCTCTGAGGCTCATGGCGGACGAAATTTGTGGAAAGGTAGCAGTCAATTGCAATGAAACGCACACCTGGCATTCTCATATATATTTTTCTGTGGGAAGGTCCTTGTTTGGTAGAATTTCCACGCCATGCTTTGGAGTGTTGCCGCCTTACTGGGCTTTGCCCAGCCTGGGGCACGTCGCGCTCTTCACATCAAGATGCTTGGTGGCGAGGCAAGACATTGCTGCAGAGGTCAGTCCCGGGTTGCAAAGCTGACAGCCGAGGTAACAACATATACAATGCAACCAACTGCATAAAAGATACCTCAACAATAGCCCGGTGCTGACTGGCAGCTTAACAAATTGCAAAAACCATAGCGGAAATGTGTGTTTGAATATAGATGCATGCATTGTTTTGAGCCTCGGAACCTATCCTCCGAAGTGTGACTCTCAAGATTCGTGCAATTGCTATGTTGGTGCTGCCAAGAATCGGCAGAGTATGTCACTGATACTCACTCAAGAAAAAAAGCATCCGTGCTGGTCTGAATGCCGCCACTGAGAAGGAATTTTCCAAAGTGAGGAGCGGAGACCAAACCAGACCATCTCTTGTTCACACCAAGCAGTTCCGGGAGAGGTACCCTCTTTCCTTCACCAGACTGTTCCTGGCTGCCCTAGAAGCAGCTGAGAGTCACTTTGCAATTCGCAGTGTCATTGAGGGAGCGCTGGAGAAAAGTGCTGCCTTACATTGAGCGAGACTCCTTCTTTGTCCACAAGACTTTGCAAAGTCTTGCCCCAGGCTAACCTCCGCAACAACTCCTCAGACTAAACCGCCGCTCGAACATTGCATCCTTCTGAATCAGTTGCGCTGCTTCCCATGACATTTGCATCGCTTCTGCATTTGATTTCGAAGCCGTTGCTGGATTCCTGACGTGCTGTTGCACGCGCGGAGCTCTGCGGGGAGGTGTGGATTGTCTTGAATGTATTTAGAAACCTAACTTCAACACGTGGGACATGGATGGACGGATGTTCATGCTGTTTTCACATCATATCCCAGACTTACACGTCAAAGCATTCACATTGTTTTGCATGGACCAAGATACTAACGATGAGTCATGGATTCTTTACGGTTCTTTATGATTCTTTCTGATTCTTATGATTCTTGCTTTTGGCTTTTGTTCTTGCCAAGTACTTGGAGTTTGACAGGTGCCTCGCACCTCTGCCATGGCGATGTCAGAGAAAGAACAGCTTCGACTCTCCTGGATGGAAACTTGGCCTGAAGTTTGAAAAGCTTCGCCTTTTCCAAACTTTTTGCAGTTCATTCTCAGCAATCTCAGCCCAAGTTCAGTTGACTCTCAAAGATACAAAAGGTCCTAGGAACTGCTTGAAGTTCTTGAAGTCTATCTAGCTCTGTCCCACTTAGAGTAGAAAGACAGAAGTTCAAGCTTCAAGTTGGAGTGTTCTGAGTGACTACACATAGGGCTTTGGCAAGATACTTGCAGTGGACTGAAAGTGGTGGGTCCAGCATCTAGGTTGAACACCTGCAGGGCAGGATGTTATGACATGTTCTGACTGATTAACTCTGAATTAGTTCTACAAATAATTGCTTTGAAGATTTCCTGAACTACTGAATACCTTGATAGTATTGATCTCTTGCCGTTCGCTGTGCTGCAGACACAATTCAATAAAGCCCAACAACATGACTCCTGGGGCCAAGTCGTCGAGGCTGGGACTAGATCCTGAAGAACGATTAATTAAGATGATTTAAGATATGCGATGCAGTGTGAACACAGTTGACCTTTGCAGTAGGACTTCTGATTTCAAGCTGAAATCCTGCTATCAGGCGCAGGAGGACTACCAGTCAATGGCTGCACAGATAGCAGCCAAGCAGGCGACTGACCAAAAGATTCAACGATTGTCAAACATGACACGGTCACAAGATGTCACAAGATGTCACAAGATGTCACAAGATGTCACAAGATGTCACAAGATGTCACGAGATGTCAGAAGATGTCAGAAGATGTCACAAGATGTCAGAAGATGTCACAAGATGTCAGAGTACTTGAGCGCAGTTTATTCAATGCTTTTCTACAGCGACTTTTGCCAGGGCTTGCCAACCATCACGTCCAAGGAGAAGGCCTGGCATCGCCAAAGCTGAGTCCAACGAACAATTGCATCATTGGATAATGTGATGACAATGCGCATGACTATGTCAAATGATGTGATGTCAAATGTGGGGTATAATATATATATATATATTATGCAGATATAAACATAATATGTATGTATATGTACATGTATATGTATAATTACATGTATATGTATGATTATGTACATGTACATGTACATGTACATGTACATGTAGAGTTTTGTAGGTGCGCGGCACCACCGGTTCGGCTGTGTAGATACACCAAGTCCCGCAGGATATTCTGCACCGTTTGGCGCTGTGTTTGGGCGCTCGTGTCTGTGTCTCAGAAACATAGGCCATGTTTGGGCAGGTGTCATTGTGGATGATTATTGTATTGAGGCTGAGATTCATTGAAATGACATCGAGATGTACATACATTTTTTTGAGATGATTTGAGTTGATGTCAGACTGGGACTAGAAATGAATAGATCTCACTTGCATCACATGCGCCACATGTGTCCACATGTGTCAATATGCAGATCTAGAGAAATCTGGGGTTTTTATGCAGAGCCAAGTGGGCCAAGTGAAACATCCCCAATCGAGGCACAGGCCTTGCGCACCATGCACGAGAACATCACAGTGACGGACATGAAGTGCTTGGTGCCTATCTTTGAGGACGACAAAACGTGTGGGAGGACAAAACACACTGGGGCGAAATACAGTGTCTGTTTCCAACAAAGAATGTTCGAAAGCTCGTTCTGCCTCTTTTGAACAGACACCACAAAGCTTTCAGGGAATAGATTTGCGAAACAGGATAGACCAGCAATTCGCGTGTAGTTGCAAAGCAACGAAGACTTTTTGGGCAGAACTGAGTCAGCTCAGACTCTGGTGCGATGTGAGAGAGAACTGAGTCAGTCATTCCACACATTGACATTGCAATGGATGTTGCTGTAGAATCGCCAGGCGTTGTTCACAGGCACAGAGCCTGAAATATTTCCCGTCGATGCAACTTGGATTGGATTTTCGGAATGGGGAGGAGTTGACTTCTTGGACAGCTGGAACCATCGCTAGTTGATTCCGAAAAGTCTTGAGGCATGCTCAGGTTAACGAATGTAAGGCCATATAATATAGGGTCTCAAGTAGGGAAGGATTGCAAAAGAGGTTCTGTGCCTTCTGGTTGTTGAACGTTTTACTTGGATGTTTACTTCATTTTTTGACCGCAAGGAAGAGTTCCTTTACGCATCCAATGGACATGAACAGTCGGCCCCGGGAGCATACAGTAGATTTTATCTTACGTACTGCTGATTGAAGAAGCCACTTGTAAAGCAAAGCTCTTCACATCATTTTACGTCATTTGGTGATACATTACCAGTCATACTCCCTGATAGGGACAAACATGCTTTCAGATGCTTTCAGGCAAGCAAATATCAGTTTGCGGCTTCGATGGTAAAGCCAAGTGCCCCTTGAAGCCACACCTCAGAAAGACACTGTTCGAAAAGGCTGTCGAGATACTGGTACGCAGCAAACATCCTACGGAACCCTAGGAGGAGTGAAGAGGTGAACCTACTGTAGCCATGCGTTGGAGCTTTGCAAGCTTTGCAAGCACCATGCACATCCAACTTTGTCCATTTTCTCACTCTTTCTATCTCTTTCTCACCTGTGTCTCAGTGTTGGTCCTGTCACATTGCAATGCTGCACTTTCTTGGAGGTACCGAAGGAGAAATTATTTGTGCTGATGCGGAGGCATTGGATGGTCTCTCCAGCGGGCATGGACGGCATGGACGAAAAAACGAAAAAACCCGTCTTAGTTCCAAGCGCAGCCAGCGGAGTGACCTCATTCGTAGGAGCAGGAAACATTTTGGTCGGACATTCAAGCGTATGGACCGTATCGACTTCCTGAATTAATGGAAAGAGGAGACAACGAAGACGTTTCAAGATGTTTCAAGAAATTTGTGAGGACGAAAGCTCCACGGATTGGCACCAGCGACAAGCTGTGCTTCGGACAGTGCGCGGCACAGTTGTGTCCCTTGGCTGGGTTATTGGGTGATATTGGGTTCTTGAATCACCTGTCGACTTGACCCTGGGGGAACCTCTGTTCGAAACTGGATCAGTCCCGCTCTCACCCGACTCTCCCCCTGTGCATGTTAGCATCTCCAACTTTAAACTTCCAGTGCTTTGGCAAATTTTGGCAACATAATCCCCTTGCGATTTGCTTGGGAAACCCTTGATAGGAAGAGCCTGAGCCATTGGGAGGGTCGATTGGCATAGGCGTAGGGGTCATCTATTGAGGTGCTTTCGGATCGAAAAGATAGGTCTGAAAGATGCTCAGGA
Organism: Symbiodinium sp. clade C Y103; assembly: GCA_003297045.1. NCBI lineage: Eukaryota > Dinophyceae > Suessiales > Symbiodiniaceae > Cladocopium > Cladocopium sp. clade C. The sequence goes on along the minus strand of BGPT01002115.1, from coordinate 78,575 downwards.
CAGCCTGGCCTGATTCAAGGCCAACAGACGATGGATTCAATGGACATATCATATGAATTGATATGATTATATATGTATAATTATCTATATGATATGTATATATCATATGATTCATGTTTCTGCCAGCACTGCCAGTCAAGGCTTGATGCAGCGACTTGGTTGCCCACTCTTGCTTCTTGTTTTGAGACTCTTTCCTCTGAAACAATTTTCCGAATGGGAAGAAACACGATAAGAACTGATAAGACATACTTAGTCTGAGGCCCCATGTGGACAGCATATGAAATATACGAAGGTATCACAGTCACAACAAGATTCCCCAAAGAAGTGACTGCTTGCTGCAAGGAGTATATAGACCCTTTCATGACGGTGCTAGTAGCAGATGCTCGTGCCAATATTCTGGACTCCAGAGATACGCCAGGTCCCCAGAATGTAAGCCTTCCAAACAGGTGATACCTAGAACATCCTGCCATTTATTTGGAGGACTTTTTGAAGGACAATATCAAATTGATCCTATGCTTTAAACTGTTTGTGAGAGTTTGCATATCAGCTTATAGCGGTGGCTTTTCTTTTCTTGCTTTTCTCCAGGAATTTTGCCTCCGAGCGACGTGCTACCCATGTGATGTTCAACCAGCAGGTGGTGGCCTATTTTAACCGCAAACAGCTTGAGCCGTCGCAAATGTTCTGTGAGATTCACTCTCACACTCACAAGCACCTTCCACACTGACTTGTTTGTCGCAACGAGATCCATGGCCTCTCCATTTCGCATTGGGAGTTCGTGTGGCATGGCAGCAGTTTGTATACACTCAGCCAATCTCAGCCACCATGTGTCAGGTGTACTTGAATGTGTCGCTGGAGGACATGGAAAGATCGTGTGTACCTCAGACGAACAGAAGATACTGCAGATGTGGTTGGACAGCCTCTAGGTTTCGTGCAATGTTGATCTGGAGCATTCCCTCAACATCAGAATGGAATCACGCTCATTTTCTCACATTTCAACGGGAGTCCCAAGGGGAGCAGCAATTTTCTTTGAATTCAAGCACTACAAGCCGAAGAAGAAGAAGATCTCCACTAGGCGCTGCTGATTTTGCTTCGATTGTTGGGAAAAGCTGCCAGTGAACGATTCGTTTCACAGTTTGAGTTTTTGCACACGACATTGAGATGTCCAACATCCTCCAACGAAATTCTGTCAATCGTAGGAATTTCATTTGAGCTTCGCTACTTTTGTTACTTTCGTATACTTTCGTTAGTTTCTTGTTGTCGTGCTTAGAGGTGCTGGGCATTCATGGAGCTGACGGAGCTCAAACGAGATGAGGCGCACTGAATTCTGTCCAAGGCGTCCCAAGCAAAGTATCTCGAGGTGTCTCAAGGTGTCCAGAGCAGTTCAGGATGTTTACAATATTGTACAGTCATTTATTGGTATACGAATATGATCGAATATGTTTTCATATGCATACATATACATATAGTATACTGTAGTATCATATAGTCACACTACATATAATGTAATACGATATACACATAAACGATTTATTGTTTCATACAATGTTCAACATTGTCAATATTATGCCCTTTTTGGATTTGGTAGTGAACTCAGATCCACAGGAGCAAAATTGAGCTACTGGTATCATTTCCTTTTCGCAAGCTTTCGTTCTAGCTCGCAAATGATCCATGATGCACGGCTCAAGCGAAACAGTTTTTGTTTCTCGAGGGGTTCTTCTGCACGCTTTTGAGGCTCTAATTTTGATCTGCTTCCGAGTTCTCTTACAACTTCGGTATTTGGAAGCTGGATATACTGTACTTGGTGTTTGCAGGAGATCGTGCTGGAGATCTACCACAAGCCGACTGATCTTAAGCGCTGCGCTTAGACTTCATAGATGGAGACATCAATATTGACAAATGCAAAGCACAAATGCAAAATTGCTATGATTGGTATGGCTCTACTGCATTGGTCCCAGGAAGAAGAAACTGAACCTGCACTCTGAGAAGCCGCGGACCTGACATGTTTCGTGATGCTTGCAATCCAGCGATTTGGCAAAGCAGTAAGAAGTTCACACTGATCCTTTTTGCTGCTGCAAATTTGCTGTCGTCAGTGGCATAAAATTCGTTGCAGAGCTGTCTGGTGGCAGGCGGCTTAAAGCTGTTTTTGTGGTCCAGAACAGACTCAAGACATCTCAAGACAATTGAGCACATTGAGCGGGAATGATCGGGAATGTGTTGCCTTCCTGCAGTAGGGATTGTGTGTGCCAGGCTATACCTTCATCTTTTTGCCACTTTCATCAGCAACTGAGAGGCACCGTCTCACGAGAATCTGGCTTCACAGTCTACGTCCTGTGATTCAGAGTTGCTTAAAGCAGAGCCTATAGTGTAAGGCTTACAGTAGACAATCCTGAGGGCAGAAAATGGTCAAAAGGAAACGCCAAAAACCCAAACTTTCTGACTTTGATGATCCACTGTCACTAAGCCACCGTAGCACACGCAGGAACTCCTTCGCTCGGCAGCACTGTAATTATTGATCTGGAATGCTCTATCTCGATCTACTGATATTTTCAATTGGAGAACAAATGATGCATTTCCCACTTGGTCTCCGAACTTGGTGACGCGGCCTGACACATCAGAAGTGAGTTTGGAGGGGCTCGGCCGACTCCGCTGGGTCTCTAGGAAGCAAATGATAGCCGTTGCGTGCCCCCAAAGGTCCCAGTGAAAACCTGGGCTCGGGGCAGTAACAGGTGCTGGAAGAAAAATTACGAGACGTTGGGTCATGGAGAGACCAGATTGAATCCGACAGAGATGCCCCAGATGATGCGCGAGATGATGCGAGATTGTAAGTCATGAGTGTTGTAAATAAGAGTGTTCAACGAACACATGTTAATACTATATAGATTCTCGTGTGTGCATTTGGACTGGAAGCCTAAAAATGATTATACCATATCAAACCAAACGAGTACTGACTTGATTGAATTGACTTCAGTTTGGATCATCAGGTTCCCCTCAAAGCAATTCTTCACGATTCTTAAGCTCCTGAAAATTCTTTGTGAAAAAACCTGGGGGCACGACAGTTTTGCTGCTTTGTGCTGAAGCCGCCGCCGCCGTGGCCGATTTTTCTTGCTACTGTATCAGTCATCTTTCTCAACACTGAAACACTGGCATGTTTGGCATTGCTCAAGTAGGCTGAGGGTTTGCGTGCCTTTGCACGCCTCAGCCATGTGCAAGGAAGGCCGGGGCAAACGTTCTCTGGACTGAACTTTCACGTTTTTGAGAGCCGCATGGAGCATGGAATGGAGAGAGATTTGGCTTTGCCTCATTTTGTTTGTGTTGCAATGAAAAGGTCTTTTTTGTCCGTGCATGGATATCGTTCATATCTATTTGTTTACGACAAGCAGCAAAAGTTTGTTGCGAAGAGCACATGTTTGACAGCCTTCCATTCCTGGAGCATTCTTCCTGCTCAGTCATCCTTCATTATTGGGCTCTTCGTGGAGTTGATGAAGACTGTTTCAATTGAAGTACATTTTCATCTTTCTGCATTTGCTTCTAGCGAGCTCTGTTTGGAATGTCTGCCCTTGCCAACTATGCACACAGAGTCAAATCACAAATACTTGGAATTGTATAACAGCATGTGGTGTATGATGGTATATATATAATTATATGTATATTATACACATGTATGTTTGTATGTAATGTGATGGGACGTGACGTGAGTTGACGAGACTTTACGTGACTTGACGTGATGTACTGTATGTATACAGTGTGTATGTCTATAGTCGCTGGAGATTGAAGTCTTTTAGTTTGATTCCTGTCAGAGTATGTATCTCTTTTGCAGATCTTTCGAATTCTTTCGATGGTCCTCGGGGTCCTAACAACCCAATTTATGTTGCATAGGCTTAGATGCCGAATGGAGGTCTTTGAGACAATGTCGTAAATTCAAGCATTCAAAGTCCGCCTGCTGGAATCGCAAGCTCCAGATTGAATTGACGCCATCACCAAAAGCCGTAGTTCTCAAAGGAGAGACAGAACTTTTTCCCAAGCCCAAGCCCAAGGAGAAACACAACCATCAATAAAGAACTCCTTTCCCTTGACCTTGGCCATGGAGGCTGGCAGCATCCTTTGAGCCTTGAAGAGGTCCGCCAAGCGGCTGACAACGAAGAGGCATGGGCGGCAAAGGCTGGAGATGCTGGAGCAGATCGAGCAAATCAATTTTCGATGATTTTTCACGATGTGGTTTTCTTATGAATCCGCCTGATCTGACAAACACTTTGACTTCCGCTTGAGCAACTTGACTTTTTTTTTCTTCGGCTTGTGTCGAGTCAGTCGACTGTATGAACCTTCACAAAAGCGCTTCAGCATGGCTCGGCTTTGTCTTCAGCTCTCCCACTGTAGGCCTTGGATCAGCTGCGGAGACTTGAGCGCTGTGCTCAAAACCCAGCGCGTCTTGGAGAGGATTTGCTGACGGAAACTCCCAAAGTATTGCTGAAATTTGCTGCTAGAGGCTTGTAATAAAGGTGCTAAAAATGCTCAGCATGTTCACATCGAGTCTAATACCGAGTGTAATAGTCAGTCGACCAATATCCAGGATTTGATCTAATGATGTAGGTTGATGTTGAAGATGTCGAATGGCACGTTGGAGGAGGGCGCTTGGCCGGCCTGCTCACAGGTTTCAGAAATTGATGGGAAAAGGATGGTAAAGGGTTCTCATGTTCTTGCCTTATTTTTCTGCTTATTCTGTATTCTTTGCTCTTTGCAGCAAGAGATCATCTAAATTTGTGATTTGATCCAGAGCTTCTTCAAGAGCAGAATCCCAGCAAAGAAGTTTCAACTGCTGCAGTTTCAGAAAATTAGCTGGAATCATTGAGCTATTGCAGCTATTGCTCACATGATTATTCAAAATCACTTGAGCCTCTCAAAAGGTGCTCAGTCAATGATTGATGTCCTCCTATGTCCCTCCACCTCACATTGTCGGTGTCATCTTAAGTGCTTTCGTGCCTGAAGGAACAAAGTCGCTGAGCAGTGACCTCTCAAATGGTACCAGCACCTTTCTATTCTGTAGTTTTCATAGTACTTTTCACATTACTTTTGAAACATTTTGAAGCCTTTCAGAGCCTTTTCAGAGTGTTCCGCTCAGGAAATTGCATTTGTCGTACTGTGCCTGGCTTCACCGCATTGCATCGCAGCAGGGCCGGCAGCGCTATGCGGCTTAGAATTCACTGGGAAGAAACGAGTTTGTGCAAAAATGTCGAAAATGTGGAACGGATCAAACGGTCTTGTGCTGGTTGCAACGTGTTACAAATACTGAAATAATGTTGATTGCAGCAGTAAAGTGGGGAAGGGAAATGTGTGGAAGTATTTTTCATCATTTGTCATTGCAACTAAGACTGCTTTAATGTGTTTTCGGATGCCGCTGACTCGAGGGTCTGAGCCAAGCATCGTGTATTGGCACAGAATCCGGATTTTGAAGCATTGCAAGTTGCACAAGTTCGACAACAATCTTGATCTGAGGTGGATCCAGCAACGGGGCTGGGCGTTTTTACTGCGACTGCCTTGAAGACAACGGCCTGTTGCGGTCTTCATTGCCGCCATTGTCCACACGGCCAAGGACCAGGCCCAGAGAAAATGCAGAGGTCGAGAATAGTCCAGTTGGTACAGTGGTGTAGAGTCCAAGAGTCTAATGTCAAGAACCCATCAATTGCGCACCACGACCAGTTCATATCAGTTGTGCGTTGCAGTCGTGTATTTTGACATTCAATTGATTTCAATTGATTTCAATTGTGTGTATGATGATTCAATGATTAATTTATGATGCGTTGCGGCAGCTCAAGCTGTAGGCGGTCAGCTGACGCCTGAAGAGAAGCTGGTTTTGCTGGACTGGTGAGCTAAGGTTTTTATCCGTTGTTCCAAGTTGCGTAAAATGACGCAACCATGAGGGTTCAGTACCATTAACTTGCACAGATCATTCCGTGCATGATATTCACATAATGTTTTTGTCAAGTCCATGATTGAAAAATAATCCTGTGGATTCCAAACCTGAAGCACAAAAGGAAAGACAGGCAAGTGAGGGGAACAATCCGAGCTGGACACAAGTCCATGAATCTGTGGAACCCCGTGTCCAGTTTATTGTCGTCTCAGTAAGTCGGACTCATTAATTAAGAATGATGCTGCCAGCCCGACTTTGCAGATCTGGCTTTTCCCGGCAGATCCCAATTGGTGAGAGTTTGAAGGTTCGCTACTTCCAGGGAACTTGAGTAGTGCTGCTTTCAATATCCTCATCCTTGGCGATGACCGAATAAATCGAGGGAAGGAGTGGAAATTTCATTTTACAGTATATTTTATATAATTAAAATAATCTTAGCTAAATATTAATATTTACTTATACAATTATATTTTCGTAATTAAAAACATATATCCCGGCAAGAGACCCCCCAACAGTACGGGGGTATGAGGATAATATATGATAACATATAATATTGTATGGAGGGCTAATTATTTTAGGTTTTTTTTGGAGCAGTTTCGGGATTTCTTTTTGGATTCCTGCTTTCCTGCTTCTCTGCTTTTCTGCTTCTCCGCTTTTTTGTTTTCCCTTGCTTTTCCTGCTTCTCTGCTTTTTGCTTTTCCTGCTTTTCCTGCTTTTCCTGCTTTTCCTGCTTTTCCTGCTTTTCCGTTTTTTGGTTTTCCTGCTTCTTTGCTTCTTTGCTTTTCTGCTTCTTTGCTTTTCTGCCTCTTTGCTTTTTTGATTCTTTGCTTTTCTGCTTCTTTGCTTTTCTGCTTCTTTGTTTTTCTGCTTCTCTGCTTTTCTGCTTCTCTGCTTTTCTTGCTTGTCTCTTTCTGCTTCCCTGTTTTTCCGCTTTTTGATTTTTCTGCTTCTCTGCTTGCCTTTCTATTTTTACTTCTTTATTTTCTGCAATCAAACTTGTTTTTGTTACTCTGCTTCTCTACTGTTTCTTGGTGCCAACTTGGTGCGTTGCTTTTTCTTTTGCTTTATTTTTTCCTGTTTGAATCCTAAATAAAATTCTAAAGAAATCCTAAATAAAAATCTAAAAATAATTTGAATAAAATTCTAAATAAAATCTTATATGAAATCCTATATGAAATCCTATATGAAACCCTAAATGAAATTTTTTATAAAATCCTAAAGAAAACCCTAAATTAAATCCTAAATGAAATTTTAAAGAAATCTTAAATGAAATTTTAAAATAATTTTGAAGAAATTTTGAATAAAACCCTAAACAAATTTTTAAAAGACCTTTAAAAGACCCTAAAAAAAAAATTAAAAAAAATTGAATAAAACCCTAAATGAAACCCTGAAGAAATCCTAAATAAAATTCTATTATAAGAAATTTTAAAGAAATTTTGAATTAAATCCTAAATGAAATTTTGAAAAAACCCTAAATGAAATTCTATACGAAATTCTAAATAAAATTTTAAATGAAATTCTATATGAAATTTTAAAGAAATCCTAAATGAAATCCTAAAGAAATCCGAAGAAAATCTTAAATAAAAATTTAAAGAAATTCGAAGAAAACCCTAAATGAAATCCTAAATGAAACCCTATAAAAAACCTTGAATAAAATCTTATATGAAATTCTACATGAAATCCTGAAAGAAACCTTGAATGAAATCTTTAAAAAATCTTAAATGAAATCCTATTAATGAAATCCTAAATAAATATTTTTAAAAATTTTTAAAATTTTATATAAAATTCTAAAGAAACCCTAAATGAAACCTTATACGAAATCCTATATGAAATTTTATATGAAACCTTGAATGAAATTCTACATAAAATTCTAAATAAAATCTTTAATGAAACCTTAAAGAAACCTTTAAGAAACCCTAATATAGTAAATATTATACAAAATAAAAGGTCGAAATATTAAAATATAGTAAATATATATTCTTATTATTTAAAATGGAATTCGAAGAGGCTAAAATATAGCAAATATTATGCAAAATGGAATTCGAACATAATAAAATATAATAAATATTATATAAAATGGAATTCGAATATGCTAAAATATAGTAAATACTATATAAATGAAAAATAAATATACTAAAATATAAAAATATTGTGCTAAATGGAAGGTGAATATATCTAAATGTAGTAAATATTGTACGAACTAGTAAATTTAAGGTAAATGGGGCTAGGAAAGAAATTTAAAAAAATGCCTAAAATTGATTTAAAAAAAATCCTAAATTATTCTGAATCCTTTTTATAATAATCTTGAGAAAGATAAGGATGAGGGCGATAATGCGGAAAATGAGGAGGAAGATAATAATGATATTTTGATAAAAAAATTGAAAAAAAAAAAAAAGGTTTTTTTTATAAAAACATATTCTTTATTTGTTTAAAATCAATATTTTATAATATATTTTTATATATTTGATCGAATATATGGAATTTGGATTAATATATTTATGAAGAATTTTAATATTTGAGGAATATAAATATTTTAATAATCATGAATTTTAAATTTTATTTTAAGGTGAAATTTTGCATTTATAGAATATTATTATCTTTTTAGTGTTTTTGATTTTTCTTAGGGGAAAAAAAAAAAAAAAATATATATTTTGATATTTTTAAATAAATATATAGATTTGGGGGGAAGAATATAAATAATATAATAGGTATGGGGGAGATTTAATTACCATATTTTATTCTTTAAGGATCTCCCCTATGAATATTTATGGAAATATTTCCGGGGGGAATTGGAATTGTAATTAATATATTTGTACGAGATACCTAAAATATCAATTATATTATTTATGGTCTTTATTTTTCCGTGGGAATTTAAAATACTCTTGAAATATGGTTCATTTTAATATTTTCTGAAATAATGAAAATAAATAAAAATAAAAATTTTAATTATTAATATATATTACCAAATCTTAGTAGAAAAAATTTAAGCAATTTAGTTTTTTTTTTTGAATTCAATAAATCCGATATTATTTTATATTATTCAAATAACCTAAAAAATATAAAATATAATTTTGAGGATTTATATTTGTAAATTTGATTTATAAATTATTTTTCTATCCTAAGAATATAATATTATAATTTTACATTTATTTTTTAAATTTGAATAAATTTTCCTATATATATATAGATATATGGGGATGTAGTTAGGAAGCCTAAATCCTGCATCGGAGCATTCCAAAAATAGATATAATTTTTTTTCACCCCCCGGGGGGGGGGGATACAAGACAGTCGTAATTATGCAATGAAATCGTTTTCCTGCAGCTTAGCGCTAGATTTGAACTAGCGTGGCGCTAGAAATTTTTGCATGATCGTTTAAGTGAAATATAGGTCAGGTCCGATATTTTCTTTCCCTATTGTTTTCTTGTACCTGATATTCCCGGTCCTGTTTGGGCGACTCCACAATAGCCTTATTTTTCATAAATTTCTTTGCATTGCATTGCTACTTCACCTTCTATGAGGCCAGCATTAAAATATGACATATGAAGATATCTAAATATAGTTCTGGCGTTAAATCCGCATTAGATAATTGCCCCAAGAATACGCAATTGCCCGCTGGTCAACTCACCGTACTAACGCAAGAGCACTATTTGCTTCTAACTGATAGCAGCAACTGGATATATGGGCTTAAACTTAGATCAAATAAAGGAATCATGCAGGGTGGGATAGGATTTCCAGTGGTTGTAGTAGCTCCAATTAAAAGAATCGTATACTTGATACGTGTTAAGGATTCTGCTGGAAATTAATTATTGACGACATATTTAATCATATTCGAGGCTTGCTCAGGCAATTGAAATTTGAAGGCGGAATCTTGTAAAAATGCCATGATGGTGATTTGTAAACGAATCCGGATAAAGGAATTTAGAGAAGATCCTATATAATATTAAAAAATCCTTGATTTTATTAGATTAAAATTGATAAATATATATTGAATATATTTTGAATTTATTTATTTTCTATTCTTTTTGAAAAAAAATAAAATATAAAGCTTGGAAGATTTGATGATGAATTTTAAAATTCAATAAATATTGATTTGTTTAACATATATTTTCTTATTTTATAATTATATTTTAAATTTATATATTTTTTAGTGGATTTTTAAATAAAAAATATTAATTAAATATTAATCTATATTTTTTTCCAAATAAAATCCGAATAAAATATAAATTCCAATTATCTAATTTTATAAAAATTGGATAGTTGGATTATAAGAAATTGGAAAATATAGCAAAAAAAATCTTGAAATTTTATGGAAATATATGTTATAAATATAAAAATTAATAAATTTCGTTAAATTTTTATTTCTCAAATAGATAATTTATATATAGATATATATTCTAAAAATTATTTTATAAAATAATAATTTCCTATATCTAATTATCATATATATATATAATTGTATATTAATTCGGAAGGCCTTAAGGCATATTTTAGATTTTTTTAAAATATGGATATACATTGGGATAATACAAAAAAAAATAATTAAATTTTATATCTTTTTTTATAGTATCAAAATTTAATTTAAAAATGTATTTGGCTTAAAAACCGTCTATTTCATAAAAAAAAATCATTTAAATAATTTAAGGAAATTTGTTTTCTTTTTTTAAAAGATATTTTACCTTTTAACCTTAACTCACCTACAATGGATTTCATATATCTTTAGCTTTATATATCTTAAAAAAATCATAATGGATGTCATTATTTTACAAATCTTATCTAAAATTGTTATTATTCAGGATGAAATTTCGGGGGAGGACTTGGAGCCAAATTTTATAAATATAAATTGGCTGGGACCAGCATGAATTATGGATTCTTATAAAAAGATAGGACCCAACAAAAAGCAACAAAAAATACACCTTGTAAAAAAGGGAGGGTCAAAAATAACGATTTATATAAAACGTGCGCCCAATCCCTCTTCTGACTTTTGGGGTCCCATTTGCCAAGCCTGGGCCAACATTTTGTAGAGAAAATCATCGGCCGGTAACCAAAATATTTATTTTTTTCCCAAGACCCGCTTTGAAAATAAGACTAGCCGAAGGTTCTACAAAAAGGTATTCCCAGGTTGAACTGCTAGAAAATACATGCCTGCATTCCAAAAGAAATGAACCATTCCATCTAAGAGATTTTGCGCTTCCATTTTGGCACCATTCAATTTTTAAGATATTTTGCGCTTCCATTTTGGGACCGTTCAATTTTTAAAGCATTTTATATTTCCATTTTGGGACCGTTCAATTTTTAAAATATATTTTCAAGATATATTGCGATTAGAAACTTTTACAACATGATGGGACCATTCAATTTTTAAGACATTTTGCGCTTCCATTGGGACCGTTCATTCTTTTCGATTGTCAAGTGAGGGTCTCAAAAAATTTTATATCAAGCGAGGGTCTCATTAATTTTTATGCCGCTTGTCATTGCTTGTTCTTGCTGGAAATAAATTTTAATAAATAAATATACCCTTTTAAAAGATTCATATCGAAAATGAAAAGGTCACCCCGGAAATCTAGAAGGGATTGAATTCGAAGGATGATTTTTCTCACCAAATTTCTTATCTAAAATTATCATTCAGGGGAATTTTGGGGGCTCATCGGGATCAACTACATTTTGCTGGGACTACAACCTTCTCATCAATTAATCAAGGATTCTTCAAAAAGGTATTCCTAAATTGAATTCCTAGAAAAATATATCCCTGCATTTCCGAAGAAATGAATTACCCCAGTCTAGTTCCGTCTAAAAGCTAGCGCATTTAAGAAAAAATTAATGTTCCATTCCAGCCTGGATACAATAAAGGGTTTCCAAAATAATCAGGATTCCAAACACCATTTTTTGACCCTGATTTTTTTAAAAAAAATCCCAGGGTCAAAAATTTACGCTTTAAGTAATATTTTGAAAAGAAAAATTGGCCCAATTTGGTCCCATTTACCAGACTAATCCCTTTATATAAAATTTATTAGCAGGCATTTTCTTTATAAAATAATAATTCCTAAATATTCTCAAGTTATAAACCAAACATTTCTCGTATAATTCTATATTTTTGAAGGGTTTTTGTTCTATTCCCCGAAATATCGATATGATCCCATTAATTGGGGGGTCATCATTCCTTGGGATACATAGTCCTCCTAATTCGCACGGTCTTGATCAAAATGAATTACTTTAATCTAATAGGAAAAATAAATATAATTATTTAATTCCGATTAAATTTCTATTTAATTTAGATAATTGCAAAGCAATCAATATGGCAAATCTTGGAATATCTATTCTGTCGTATTATGGATAAATATCTGAAGATTTCTCCTTCGATTCTAAGGGGAAATTCCAAAAAAAAAAATTTAGATAAATATATATTTAGCACCTACCAATTTTGTCATCCATAAATTTTCAAAGGCGAAATTTATAAAATAATTTTCTAATTTAGCCTAATTTTGTTCTAAAAAATAATATAATATATATAACATATTTTTTTTAATATATTATATAAAAATAATAATCAAATCTCAATAAAGATTTAAAATCAATTCATTATAAGATATCTAAATCATTTTTTTTTTCAAAAAATATTTTATAATTTTAAAATTTTATCATATAAATCCCAAAAATCTTATCTTTTTACCCAAGAAATACCATTCAAAATATTTTATTAATTAAAAATTCATAAATAAAAAAAATAATTTCGATAATATTAAAAAATTATAAATTTTCTAAATCAATAATCGTTCATTCGCAAATTCTTACTCACCAAATCTCTTAGAAAATTGTAAAACCTTACCATAATCCGTAGCCCTTTATTTTAATTAATATTAATATAGAAATAATAACCAAAAAAAAAAAAATAAAGAAATAAATTAAATTCAAAATAAAACATCAAATTAAATTTTTAAAAATATTTACACAAATTAAATAAAAAATACATTATATTTTTATATAAATTTTAAATGCAAATTAATTTATATATATATATATATCTCCAAATAATATATTTTATAAAATTAAATTTCATTTATATCCATATATATCATAATTTTTATCAGATTCCATAATTTTTAAATATAAAATATAAAAAATTATAAAATATAAATCAATAAAATCAATTTCAAAAAATATAGCCAAATTCCTTAAATAAAGATATAACTATAAAAAAATTTAGATAAAAATATCGTATTCAAATAAAATCAAACGCAAAAAATCACAATATCGCCATAATACAAGTTCGAAACAAAACATAAATATTAAAACAGAAAATTTTATTAGAAAATATAAATATCAAATTAGAACCTATTTCATTTCTAATAATAATATATATAACAAAAAATAGTTCTACTAAAATAGTTTAAAAATAGATATTTTTATATTATTCTGTCAAAATCAAATTTTAATAATATAACCCCAATTTAGCACGTGCATGATTTTAAAAGCAAAATACCATCGCACAGAGTATCCGCCGACCCCGGCCTTGGCCAAGGCAGGGGCGGCGCCTGGGACCACCGGAGGTGTGGAATCGTGGAACCTGGTTTGTCACGGCCATGGCCTTCACCATGTCCAAGCTTGTTCCAGCAAGTTCGCCCCCCGCAGGCCCATCCAAGGCAACTCTTCCGCTAGACACCAGCGGCCAAACACCATGCTTCCGCAGGCCTTTCCAAAGCCAATTTCGCCCCCCGCAGGCCCATCCAAGGCAACTCTTCCGCTAAACATTACCGGCCAAACACTAGGGCCATCTGCTTTTAAGGGCCTTCAAGCCTGCCGTTTG